>CAUYON010112863.1:0-54607 GCA_963573935.1 Arctocebus calabarensis
TTTATATAGTGATCAAGAAAATGCCATGAAGGCTATCTGTAACAGTACGATCAAAACATTTCTGAATGTATATGAATCGTGCCCTATGATTGCACCAATGTACAGAATTATGATTCAATAAAATTATAAAAAAAAAATAGGCCTTAGATGCACCGTAGGAAAAAATAAATAAATAAATGAAAATAGGCCTTATATTAAAAGTAATTGTATTTTTAAGGTAAAAGTTAAGATAATTTTGCTTAGTTTGTTATTGCCTAACTTATACATGCTTGCATATAATATAAAGTGATGACACTAAATACAGATCTGAACACTAAGCTGTGTATTACTAGCTTCTTGATTATTAATTAATGGACCTTATGTTTCTTTTGCATTATAGCATTATTCAAATTGAATTCTAATAATTATCTAAGTCACATTTATCAACTGTTTAAAGTAAGTGTATTGTAAATATATATATATTCTAAAAGTTATTAGTGGTCAGTAAGTAGAATATGATGTAGTTCTTAAGTAATATACTTACTTGGGGAGGCTTCTTATTAATCAAAAAGTTTAAAGGACACATATTTGATTTCATATAGATCCCCTTTTACTATAATCTTCCCTATAAAAGTAAATTTACTCAGCCTTGATATTTTTATTTAGTAATTCCATTATATTTTCTTTTTGCACTGGCATTTGTTAGATAAATTGTTAGAGTGGTTATAGAATGTTTTTACTTCTTGATGACAGAAATGGCTGTTTATAGAATCACATAATGGTTTCTCATGTTATAATAATCTGTATATTATTAATTTTTGTGCTGACACTAATAAAGTACTCTCGGTAATTGCCAGTTCACCTACAAACATACATGTGTGCATACACGCATATGAAAACATATGTAACAACCCATGAAGTCAGTCAGTATTATGTGTTTGTTTCATAAGGAGAGAGAATGTGACAAAAAGGCTGAAGGAAATCTTTAAGTCATCTGCAAAGTTTTTAACAATACTTTTGTTATATCATATTGTGATGATCAGTTAAATCAAAGGTCATTTAACATTTGACCATGAAAATAAGAGCTTAAAAGGAAAAAAAAAGACAGCTTTGTGATAACTTTAAAATCTTCTAGTGAGTCTTTTTTGTAAATTGAAACAAGAAATGGAAGTTAATAGTTTGAAGATCTTTCATAGAAAATTTCAGCTCTAGGATGGCTTGCCTTAATAATGCTTTAGCAGCTTAAATTTTAATAAGAAAAGCAAAAGGAGAAAAACAGGAGAACAAAATAAAAGATTCTTTGCCATACTAATACATTTGGACTTTATGCTAAAAGGCAATGGTAGCAGGGGAATGGGGATGGGATGGGAATGACGGTTAGGCTTATTCTTGTGCTCAGATTTGTGAATTTCAGAGATTATTTGGGCTATCATGTTGGGAATATTAGAGAAGAGTAAGACTGGAAGAAGGGAAACCATTTAGAAGACTCTTTTAGGACTCCCTTAGACCATTCCAAGTACTGTATAATTTACTTGTGTATTATATTTATTCTTTTCGTCTGTTCTTTATATGATACATGCCTCAAGAGAATAAGGATTATTTCATATACTTTGTTCACTGATATCACAATTATCTAGCAGAGTTCCTAGCCTGTAGTGACTGCTCAATAAATATTTTTGAATGTGGGATAAGGAATGAGCACTGTGGAACACCTAATAATTGAAGGATGGTTGGATGTTCAGTTTATGGGGGAAAAAAAGAGTTGCTTTTGGCACTCTTGTGAGCAAATCATGGGGAATAGATATCTTCAACAATTTTCAAAATAAACGTTGGATTGAATTTGGTAAATTTAGTAAGTTTATGTACAGAAAGTGCAGTTTCAGTGATAGGAAAACATTAAGGGTTTATCACAGATAAAAAAAGTATTAACATGCTCTTTCTTTTCATTGTTATCTTGCATCAACAAAATCTCTATGCTAAAGCTACTGATTTAAGTGACACTTTGCAACAAGTTGTAAGTAATAAATGCTACTGACTTGTGTAACAAAAAAAAAAAGACCTCATATGTCAAATAATTTTGCTTTGTGGGAATTCAGTGACTTGAGAAATATATGCGTGTATACATATATATAAAATGCATCTAGTTCAGTATCTAGAATAAAATTAAAGATTTTCATCTACCCTTTCTTTTTCTTTCTCCTCCTTCAAGTAACATAAAATAAAAATTGTAATAAGCCTAAATCATATTGCTGTGCATACAAGGTCTCTCGAAAATGTAATGAAAGTTTCTTAATACCAAAAAACTTATTGCTATTTAAAAATGAAACCAATTATTTAGCATCAAAATAATCTTATTTAACTGCCAAAATATTTTCTTAAATAAAAAGAATTGTATATCAAAGGTATAAATTAAGGTTAAAGATCAATATTCTCTTGCAGCAGCCATTTTAATCCCCCAAATTAAAGCAAATCTACAGAGAAAAACAAGAATTTTTAGTCAATACCATTTCTATGGAACTTTTATAATTAAGTTTTTAGATTCTAAGTTCATGAAAAGCAAAGAAAAATAAAAAAGATAAGACATATTTTTACCTTACATAAAGAAAGCATAAAGACAGAGTAATTTTTTTCTATGATTTAAGATGAAACAAAAATATTAACTAAATTTATTTGGAGAAGAGGTAGGTACTTAAATAATGATTCTAAAAGTCATTAATAATTTCTTCAGTGTTTATCCTTTGATATTATATCCTTAAATAAGTTAGAAACATTCTTCATATGGCTTTGATGAACAAGTTTAATGAATTATAAAATATGGTTGCTTAAGGAGAATATCAAATTCTGCAGATCTAACATCCTAATCTAAAAATCTTTTGTTATGATTCAGATGAAGTACAAAACCTGCATGAAATCTGTAATATCAGCTGATTCATCCAAAGCAATTGAATAATAATTATTTTCCCTTTGAAGTATTGCATGAAGTTGTTCTATTAAGGTGAAAGCTAATTCATCTGCCAATCTGTTATGGTTCTCTTGAAACAGTCGGTTGTTTGTAGCTTGAAACATTTTTGAGGTTCTCACAACTTTGACAGTGCATTTTTTCATAAATTTTACATCATTTGATGGCTTCCTTTTTCCCCCAAGTATATAAGCTATTATATAAGTTGCTTCAGTTTCATTGTCTCCAGGTCTTATTGCTGCTTGAAATAATTCAATTGCCTTTGCTCGTGCCTTTCATCTTTTAATTTCTGCAAGACAACCTTTCATGCTTCTCCCTCTAATTTAAAATATTTGTGGTCCTTGTGTGTGTTATAATGCTGATGAGCATTGAATTTCTTTAATTTTTGATGTTGTAGTATCACAAAGCAAGCAAATCATTTTATCTTTAGCAGGAACAAGTTAATGTTGCAAATCTGGTCTGGCATTACCTGACCTCAAATTATAACACAAGGCTATATTAACCAAAACAACATGGTTCTAGCACAAAAGTTGAGACACAGACCAATGGAACCTGATAGGGACCCTAGAAATAAAACCATCCACCTATAACCAACTGATATTCTACAAAGCAGACACCATACAATGGGGAAAGGAAGCCCCACTCAACAAAAAGCGTGGGTAAACTGGATAGCCACATGAAAAAGAACAAAACAGGACTCCGTATCTATCATCAGATACAAAAATTGACTCAGGATGTACAAAAGACATAAATATAAAGCATGAAACCATAAAAATTCTAGGAAAAACTCTTTTAGACATTAGCCTATGTCAAGATTAGGGAGGCTTTTCATTTTGGAAGGCTGTATTAAGTTAGATGTAATCAAATAAGACCACTTTTGATAAATTTTGATTAGATACACTTAAAAATGAACATTATTTTATAAAAATATGACTACTATGTACTTAATAATTTTAAAAAATAAAACTATTCATTTTAAAATTAACTAACTTTTTAATGACTTTGTCGTGTCTCCTTTTTGTGGAAAGCATTTGAATATTTGATTGCAGCATGAAAGTCTGCAGTTTCCGTTTATCCTCTAGATGGGTGTCAGTCCTTTTATGACCTTAAGAGAGTCTTGATTTGGGTTAGGTAGTAAATGTAGATTGTTAGCATAATTGATTGAAAAGCAAGAAAGCATTTTCATGGAAGGTTGCAGAAGATGTGGGATATATGAGGTCTTAAGTAACTTGCTAAAGTCATTCATCTAGTACGAAAATTATACTTTGCATCTTTTTTCTCTGACACTAAAGCCCTGTTGTTTTTCCTCTTTCATGTTCTTTTGTTACATTATATCTTCTTTTGAACACTGATTAATTCTTGAGGATTTTGGGCAATGATTCTTAGAATTGTGGCATATGAACATTTATTTGCACTTAGAATGTATCTTCAAAAGCTAAGCAAGACTACTACTTTTCTGGTTTTGACCTCAATACCTCAAATTCGTATGTGCAATTTTATTCATGGAAAATTTTTATTTTACTATTTTATGGTAAAAAGTTTATTCTTTCCTCTCATTTTAGCATTAATATCTCATTTTAATTGTTTACAAAATACTTGGAAGTCCATTCTATTTTAAAGGGATCAATGAGACAATTTTTGGTAACATAGGAAACCATGTATGTTTAAGGGATAAGAGTTTGCCTAGAAAAATGTTTACAAATCACAAAAATTCCAATTCCAATAGAGATTCCATTTAAAATGTGATATATTTTTCAAAGACTAGCTCTGTACATTTCTTAAATAAGATAAAATCTGAGGCTAAAGAAATTCCTTTTTTTACCCATTTTAAATATTGACTTGAATGAAATAGCAGACTTTCACAGAAGAAAAGCCTCAAAGGTGAATCACAATTGGTAGCTTTACTGTTTGTTTTCAATGCATGGTTTACTTGCCTATTTTTAACTTGCATCCTGCTGTTTTGTGACACCTCATTTTTCTTACACTTTTCAGTAGCTTTACTAAATGAATCTATACTCAGAGGTTTATAGATCACTATAAGTATCATGTTGTATATAGGTAGCATCAGTAAAAAAGTTCAAAATTATTATTTGAATAGAGAAAAAATCTATTTTGCTATTAATAGTGAAAGTTTATTTTCTCTCATTTTTAGTATTAATACTTAGTTCTAATTATTTATCAAATGCCTTAAAGACTACTATGTTTTGAAAGGATTGATGAGATCTCTTGATATCACTGAAAACATTTTCCATGTTTAAGGCAGAAGAGTTTAAGATGCTAGAGAAAAATGTTTTCTTTGAAAAAAGATTTCTTTGAAATTTATTCCCTTATGTAAGAAAAAATGGTTAAAACTAATTTCCTCTTCCATGCTAAGAAGCTGTTGGACAAAATTAATTCTATACCAGAAAAAAAATTTCAAAGGCCAAGAAAACTACATTACATACTACCAGATAATGTATTGTTTGATCTTAGTTCCTCTCATGTGTTCATTGCTCTTCACTTGGCAACAGTTGGACCAAAGAAGAGCAGTGATGTTAGCACTACCACTATTAGACTACCCTAAGGTTTCAGTCATGCTAATGCGTGAAATTGTAAGGCATTCCAGATTTTCTTTATTAACTTCTTAGCTTTCCTTATTGGCTTCTAATTTGGCTAGGCTTTTTGAACCATTAATAACTTTTCTGTAAATATAATTCTTTTGTTTAAGAAAAATATACAAAGAATCATTCCTTTTTGTTTGTTCATTTTTGTTTTTTTGTAGAGACAGAGTCTCACCTTATCACCCTCGGTAGAATGCCGTGGCATCACACAGCTCATAGCAATCTCCAACTCCTGGGATTAGACAATTCTCTTGCCTCAGCCTCCTGAGTAGCTGGGACTATAGGCGCCCTGCTATTTTTTTGTTGTTGCAATTTGGCCGGGGCGCGGTTTGAACCTGCCACCATCTGTATATGGTGCCAGCGGCCTACCCACTGAGCCACAGGTGCTGCCCCAAGAATCATTCTTATACAGCCATAATAAACCTTTACACTAGAAAGAAGTACAAGTATCATACTACCCTTATGATCATTTAAGAAGGACAGCTGCTTAATTTTTAGAGTCTAAATAAGATGGGCCCTGCAACAGCCATTTATTGATGAACCAAAGATTTAATCTTTTCTTTTTCCTTTCTGGCATCAAAAAGCTTTCTTGCTATGAGTTTTATTTCCTTTGCTTAGATTCACTGTGTTATTTTTGTAAATACTCTGACTCTAGGATTTCTTCAGACTTAAAAACAAAGTTTCTTTCCTTATTTTGGTTTTATTGTTGGATGTTGATCATATTCAGTTATTCTACAGAGATCCATTTTTAGTCTCACAGATGATCAGTTAAGCCATGATTGAGTGATCATCTTCAGTAACCCACAAAAATTGAAACCCTGCCTGTCACCCTTATACCCTTATTTATATGTGTGTGTAGCCAAAATCATCATACCAAACATTGATACCTTCTGGTTAAAAATGGCTCTTAATATGGTTTCATATGGTTTGCCTTTAAGATAAAATATTAGGGAAATTCTTAATCACTGCAAAATAAAATCATTGTTTTCTTTGCTTTAATTAATTAATTATTTTTTTCCCATTTTTCTTGAAATTTAACCTTGAGTGGTATTCTTGTCCTATACAAAATATAAATGGTAAGAAAAGTGGAAAACATACCTTAGTATTCAGTTTACTATAGGCATTCAGTCATCAAATAGATTTTCCCATTTATATGTTGAAGATCAACTGAGATTCTTTTAAGTACTTGTGGGACAAATCATGCTTTACTTTATCTCATCACTTTGAAAGAATTTTTTAGATTTTATAAACAGACTCTGACCTGTACAAACCTAGGAGCCCAAACTCTTTTATAATCATGCCAGAAGCATTTTTGAATTCTTAATTTAAAATGCCAGTTTTTTATGCTTCAATGCAGCAAAAAATGGTCTTTATGTAATTTTTAAAATTAATGATTTACTTCTAGAAGTGCTTATTTTTATATCTTAAAAAAAACACTTTTATTGAGGGCTAATTTCCATTCTGTATAATTCACCCATTTTAAGTATAGTTTTGATGGGTTTTAATAAATTTAAATACCAATATGTAACCATCTCTACAATCTAGTTTTAGAAAACTTCCATCAGAATGGATTTTTTAAAAAGCTAGTCTCTACTTAAAATCAAGGAGTTATTTTCTAAAACTAAGAACTTCAATTAATGACCTTTTTCTAATTAACTTAATTTGAATTTTTAATGTCTTCTTCCATTTTAATAAATTATGTTGAAAAATATACTAGGATTTAGAATAGGAATAGATAAATTAGTGGAAGGAGAGCCAGAAATAGACTATGATATAGTCATGTGTCTCACAATGACAGGGATATGTACTGCGAAATATATTAGGCAATTTTGTCTTTGTGTAAACATCATAGAGTATACTTACACAAACTTAGATCGTTTAGCGTACTATACGCATAGGCTATGTAGTATAGCTTATTGCTCCTAGGCTACACACCTAAACATGTAACTGTAATGAATACTGTAGGCAATTATAACACAACGGTTAGTATTTGTATATATAAACATATCTTAACATAGAAAAGGTACAGTAAAAATATAGTATTATAACGTTATGTGGCCACCATCATATACAAAGCTATCCAGAAAGTATCCAGTCATATAATATGAAAAATAGACATATATGGCTGGATACTTTCCAGACAGCCTTATATGTGGTCCATTGTTCACTAAAATATTGTTAACCAGTGCCTGTCTGTATATAGAATCATTTAGAAAACAATATGTTAAAACCACTGGACAAAAAATTTAGTAAATGGTAGTAGGGCACTTGGTTAAGCCTATGGAAAATATATTAATTATGATAGAATGATATCTGTTGTTCACTAAAATGAATTTTAGTTATATCGGTTATCTTAATGGAAAACATAAATTTATGAGAAAATAGACAAAAATGATTTCTAGATGCATATAGACAATTCTAACAAAGCAGACACAGGAGTTGCAAATTTGTGTATCAAACAATAGGACTTTAACGTACATGAAGCAAAAACTGACAGTACCGAAAGAAGAAATAGAACAAATCCACAATTGCAGACTTTATCTCCTGTCTCTCAGGAATTAACAGAACTACACAAAAAGTCAGGAAAGACTAGAAGAACTGAACGCTACTACAGACAGCATTTGTAGAGCACTTTATCCAACAACAGAGTGGAAATTCTTTTCAGGTACCCATGGAACTCCAGGCTAGACCATATCTGCATCATAAAAGAAACTTCAATAAAGTTAAATGAATTTAAATCAGACAGTGAAATCAAAATAGATCTCAAAATAACACACCTCTAAGTAATCTAATGGTCAGAAAGGAAGTCCCAAGGAAAATAAAAAGTAATGCATTGAACAGAAAGAAAATGCAACAAGTCATGATTTCTGGCACACAGTTAAAGCAATGCTGAAAGGGAAATTTATAGCACTGACTGTTTCTATCAGAAAAGAAAGATTGCAAGTCAGTTGCCTATTTTCCCATCTCAAGGAAATAGAAAAATAAGAGCAAAATAAGCACAAAGGAAGCAGAAGAAAGCAAGTAATAATAGTAAGAACAGAAATCAAACTGAAAATAGAAAGACAAACACTGTAGAGAAGTCAATCAAAATGTAAAGATTAATAATAGAATATCACAAAAAACTCTCTGTACATATAATAGAATATCACAAAAAACTCTCTGAACATAAATTTGTCAGGTTAGATGAAATAGACCAATTCCTTGAAAAATACTACTAATTCATAACACAAGATGAAATAGATACTTTGAATAATCCTGTTAAAGAAATTAAATAGTACTTAGAAACACTTTGCGATGGAGAAAAAATACCCCAGGTCCAGATGATTTCACCAGTGAATTCTATATAGTAAAAGTAATAATGCCAGATTTACACATCTATTCCAGAAATAGAAGAGGGAACACTTTCTGTCTCATTTTATGAGGCAGTTATTATCCCGATACCAAAACTCAACAAAGACAGTGCATGAAAAAGTGCAAAAAAAAAAAAAAAAGAACTAAAGACCAATATTTCTCATGAATGTTAGATATTAAAATTCTCTGCAAAATATTAACTAACCAAATCTAGCCATGTATAAAAATAATTATATGTCATGAATAGGTGGAATTTATTTTGAGTATATAAAGGTGTGCTTCAAACACTTATGATCTTATGATCTTATGACTGCACCGTCATATGTGCAGTCCATTATTGACCAAAATGTTGCTATTTGGCATATGACTGTATATAGCAGTGATTTTTCAACTGGTGTGCTGCAGCACACTGGTGTGCCATGAGAGGATCTTAGTGTGCTGTGAAAATTTTTAAAGATAATTAATTAAATTATTTTCTAAAGAAGTTCAAAGCACAGTAAATATATTCTTTTTTTAACTTTTTTGATCAACATAAATTTAAGTGTGCTGAGAAGTTTAACTATAAGTTTAAGAGTGCCATGAGATATAAAAGGTTGAAAAACACTGATATATAGAATCATTTAGAAAACAGTATGTTAAAACTACTGGAGAAAGAAAGGGTCATTTAATAAATGGTAGTGGGGTACCTGGGTAAGCCTTTGGAAAATAAGTAATGGTAGACCAAATAAATCAGCATACAAATCCACCACATCAATGGGCTAAAGAATAAAAATTATATGATCATATTAGTTAATGCAGAAAAACATTTAATAGAACACTATTATAATGAGAAAAAATATCAGTAAGCAGGAGAGGAATGAAATTACCTCAATGTGGTAAAAAGCATGTATAAAAAGCATAGAGCTAACCTTATACTATATTGTTAAAAAATGAATGCTTTCTTCTTAATATCAGGGCTTAGGCAAGACTGTCCATTCTTGTCCATCCTATTTAATATAATTTTGGAAGTCATATGTAGTTCAGTAAGAAAAGAAAAGATACAGAGACTGTAAAGGAAGAAATAAAACTTTCCCTATTTGCAGACACTGTGTTTGTAGAAAATCCTAAGAAGTCTAAAAATAAAAATCTGTTACAACTAGTAAGTGAGTTTAGCAAAGTAGCAGGATATCAAAGTCCACGCACAAAATAATTAATCATATTTAGGCCCAGGTGCAGTGGCTCATGCCAGTAATTCTAGCACTCTGGGGGGCTGAGTTGGGTATATTGCTTGAGCTCAGGAGTTCAGGACTAGCCTGAAAAAAAGTGAGAGCCCATCTCTACTACAAATAGAAACAAAACTAACCAGGTATTATAGTGGGTCCCTGTAGTCCCATCTAATCTGGAGGCTGAGGCAAGAGCATCACTTGATCCCAAGAGTTTGAGATTGCTGTGAGCTATAACCCGACAACACTCTAGCCTGGGGCAACAGAGTGAGACTCTGTCTCATAAAAAAAAAAAAAATCATATATCTCTACCCTAGCAATGAATAATTCCAAACCAAAATTAAAAACACAGAATAATTTATAATTGCTAGAATACACATGTATAAAATCAAAGAAGACTTAAATAAATGGAAAGATATACTTTGTTCATGGACTAGAAGAGTCAGTTTAATAAAGATGTCAATTCTCAAATTTTCCTATAGATTTAATGCAGCTCACATCAAAATTCCAGGATTTTTTGTATGAACAGATGATATGATTTTTAAATTTATATTAAAAACAAAGGAACTAGAATAATTAATAAATTTTAAAAAATAAATTAACTTATTTTTGTACTTTAATTTTTTTAAAGAAGTTACCTGATTTTAAATCTTTACTGTATAGCTTCAGTAATCAAAACTGTGGTATTAGTGACAGGATAGACAAAGAGAGTCCAGAACCGCACCTGTTCATATGGTTAATTGATTTTTTTGACAAAGGAAGAAAGGAATTCCTGTAAGAAAATGTTGGAATACTTAGACAATCATGGGTGAGGGAAAAAAGGTGAACCTCAACCCAAACCTCATACCTTATACAAAAGTCAACACAAAATGGATCATAGATTTAAATGTAAAAAGTAAAACTTTTAGAGGAAAACATTACCTAGGGTCACATGAAGGATTCTTAGATATACCAGAGGCATAATCTAGAAAAGAAGTTATCAATAAATTTGACCTAATCAAAATTAAAAACTTTTGATCTGCTAAAGACCCTGTTAAGAGAATGAAAAGGCAAGCCATAGACTGAGAAAAAAATATTTATATATCACCTATTCAACAAAGAACATGCATACAGAATATATTAAGAATTCTATAAACTCAATGATAAGAATACTAATGGTCCAAACAGAAAATGGGTAATGGACTTGAACAGGCATTTCACCAAAGAGTATATATGTATATGGATAGCAAATATTGACATGAAATATGTTCAACATTATGAACTATTACATCAGAAGGGAAATATAGATACTATTAGATATGGATTACATATAATATTACTATAGATAATTATTAGGGAAATTAAAATTAAAACTATGATGATATGATACAATATAGTTATTAAAATGGCCAAAATAAAAAAAATGTAAGAGAAAAATGTGTTTTAAAAACTGTAACTGATAAAGAACCTCTTTCTTATATCGACCTTTGTGCAAGTGGAAGTGGGTTGGAAGACAATTTTTCAGGCAAACAAAATTCAGAAGAAAGGAGTTGCAATCTTATTTTCAGATACATGTGGATCTAAAGCAACTAAAGTAAAAAAAAGACAAAGATGGTCACTTCATATTGGTCAAGGGAAAAATACAAGAAAACTTTTCAATTCTAAATATTTATGCACCCAACTTAAATGCTCCCAGATTCTTGAAACAGACCTTACAGGGGACACACTCCTCTTACAGAGCTGGACAGATCCTCTAAACAGAAATTAAACAAAGATATAAGGGACTTAAATGAAACTCTAGAACAACTGTGCTTGACACACGTATATAGAACAATCCATCCCAAAGATAAAGAATATACATTCTTCTCATCACTCCATTGAACATTCTCCAAAATTGATCATATCCTAGGACACAAAACAAACCTCAACAGAATCAAAATAATTGAAATTTCACCTTGTATTTTCTCAGACCACGAGGCATTAAAGGTGGAACTCAACTTCAAGAAAAATGTTCAACCCCACACAAAGGCATGGAAATTAAAAAACCTTATGCTGAATAAGAGTTGGGTGCAGGAAAAAATAAAAGAGGAAATCATTAACTTCCTTGGGCATAACATCAATGAAGACACAAGCTACCAAAACTTGTGGGATACAGCAAAAACAGTCCTGAGAGGAAAATTTATCACTGTAGATGCTTGCACCCAAAAACAGAAAGAGATCACATCAACAAATTCACAAGCCATCTTATGGAATTGGAAAAAGAGCAATCTAAGCCTAACCCCAGTAGAAGAAAAGAAATAATCCAAAATTAAACCAGAGATTAATGAAATTGAAAACAAAAGAATTATTCACAAAATTAACAAAGCAAGGAGTTGGTTTTTTGAAGAAATAAATAAAATAGATAAACCTTTGGCCAGACTAACTAGAAATAGAAAAGTAAAATCTCTAGTAACCTCAATCAGAAATGATAAAGGGGACATAACAACTGATGCCACAGAGACACAAGAGATTATCTCTGAATACTACCAGAAACTCTAGGCCCAGAAATTGGATAATATGAAGGAAATAGATCAATATTTGGAATCACACCCTCTTCCTAGACTTAGCCAGGAAGAAATACATTTCCTGAACAGACCAATTTCAAGCACTGAGATCAAATAAACAATTAACAAATCTCCCAGCCAAAAAAATGCCCTGGTCCAGATGGCTTCACACCAGAATTCTAACAAACCTTCAAAGAAGAGCTTATACCCATACTGCAGAATTTATTCCAAAAATTTGAGGAGGAAGGAATCTTCCCCAACACGTTCTATGAAGCAAACATCACACTGATACCAAAACCAGGAAAAGACCCAACTAAAAAGGAGAACTTCAGACCAGTTTCACTAACAAATATGGATATAAAAATTCTCAACAAAATCCTAGACAATAGATTACAGCTTATCATCAAAAAAGTCATACAACATAATCAAGTAGGTTTCATCCCAGGGATGCAAGGCTGGTTTAACATGTGCAAGTCCATAACGTAATTCACTGTATCAACAGAAGCAAAAACAAAGACCATATGATCCTCTCAATAGATGCAGAAAAAGCACTTAATAAAATCCAGCATCCTTTTCTAATTAGAACACTGAAGAGTAAGCATAGGTGGTACATTTCTTAAACTTATCAAAGCTATCTATGAAAACCCACAGCTAATATTTTACTGAATGGAGTAAAACTGACAGCTTTTCCTCTTAGAACTGAAACCAGACAAGGTCGTCCTCTGTTACCATTTTAACATAGTATTGGAAGTTCTAGCCAATACAGTTAGGCAAGACAAGGAAATAAAGGGCATCCAAATGGGAGCAGAGGAGGTCAAACTCTCCCTCTTTGCTGACAATATGATCTTATACTTAGAGAAGCCCAAAGACACAACCACAAGACTCCTGGAAATGATCAAAAAATATAGTCATGTTTCAGGATATAAAATCAGTGTCCACAAGTCAATAGCCTTTGTATATGCCAATAGCAGCCAAGATGAGAGGCTAATTAAGGACACAACTCCCTTCACCATAGCTTCAAAGAAAATGAAATACCTAGGAATATACCTAACAAAAGAGATGAAGGACCTCTATAAAGAAAATTGTGAAACCCTAAGAAAGGAAATTAACAAATGGAAGAACATACCATGCTCATGGCTGGGAAGAATCAACAATGTTAAAATGTCTATACTTCCCAAAGCAATCTACCGATTCAATGCCAACCGTATTAAAATACCAATATCGTACTTTTAAGACTTGGAAAAAATGATTCTTCATTGTGCATGGAACCAGAAAAAAAACCATATAGTTAAGGCAGTTCTTAGTAATAAAAACAAAGCTGGGGGCATCAGCATACCAGATTTTAGGCTGTACTACAAGGCCATAGTGGTCAAGACAGCATGGTACTGGCACAAAAATAGAGACGTAGGCATTTGGAATCAAATAGAAAATCAGGAAATGAAACTAACATCTTATAACCACTTAGTCTTCGATAAACCAAACAAGAACATACACTGGGGGAAAGACTTCCTATTCAATAAATGGTGCTGGGAGAACTGGATATCCACATGTAAAAGACTGAAAGTGTACCTACACCTTTCTCTGCTCATAAAAATTGATTTGAGATGGATAAAGGACTTAAATTTAAGGCATGAAATGATAAAAATCCTCAAGGAAAGCATAGGAAAAACACTGGAAGATATCAGCCTGGGAAAGAATTTATGAAGACTTCCATGGCAATTGCAACAACAACAAAAGTAAATAAATGGGACTTAATTAAACTGAAAAGCTTCTGTACAGCTAAGGAGACAACAACCAAAGCAAATAGATAACCTACACAATGGGAAAGGATATTTGCATATTTTAAATCAGACAAAAGCGTGATAACTAGAATCTATAGAGAACTCAAATTTATCCACATGAAAAAGGCCAACAATCCCATATATCAATGGATAATAGAGATCAGTAGAACCTTCTCTAAAGAAGACAGACAAATGGCTAGCAAACATATGAAAAAAATGCTCATTGTCCCTAATTATTAGAGAAATGCAAATCAAAACCACCATGACATATCATCTAACCCCAGTGAGAATGGCCCACATCACAAAATCTCAAAACTACAGATGCTAGCATGGATGTGGAGAGAAAGGAGCACTTTTACACTGCTGTTAGGACTGCAAACTAATACAACCTTTTTGGAAGGAAGTATGGAGACCCCTCAAAGAACTCAACCTAGACCTCCCATTCGATACTTCAATCCCATTTCTGGGCATCTACCCAGAAGGAAAAAAATCCTTTTACCATAAGGACACTGCACTAGACTGTTTATTGCAGCTCAATTTATAATCGCCAATATGGGGAGACAGCCTAAATGCCCACCAACCTAGGAATAGATTAACAAGTGGTGGCATATGTATACCATGGAATACTATTTGGCCATTAAAAAAGATGGAGACTTACAGCTTTTGTATTAACCTGGATGGAAGTGGAACACATTATTCTTAGTAAAGCATCACAAGGATGGAGAAGCATGAATCCTATGTACTCAATTTTGATACGAGGACAATTAATGACCTAGTACATGGTGGGGGTTAGGGGAAGGGGATAGCAGAGAGAGAAGGAGGGAGGGGTGGGAAAAAGAAGAGCAGGGAGAGGGAAGGAAGTGGGTGGGAGAAGGGAAGAGCAGAGAGAGGGAAGGAGTGAGGGGGTGGGGTCTCGGTGTGTGACACACCTTTTGGGGGCAAGACACAGTTGTAAGAGGGACTTTACCTAACAAATGCAATCAGTGTAACCTGGTTTCTTGTACCCTCAATGAATCCCCAACAATAAAAAAGAAGCATTTGGTGCACATTTGAAGGGTCAGGAGAAAACTTCTAAATACGGATCAAAAATGTTTTCACATAGTAAATGAGAAAATCTCATGAATGTTATGTCAATCAGGTTGATAAAAATATCTCAGATTGTATGTGAAGCCAGCACACTGTATCCCATGATTGAATTTTTGTACACAGCTATGATTCAATAAAACAAAAAATAGAATAGTAGCTGTCACATAGTAAGCCCTCAGCAACCATTAGTTGTTGTTATTACTCCTTTTTTTTTTTTTTAAGCAACAAGATAACGTTTATTTACAGGGAGAAAGATTGAGAAGCATGATAAGCAAAAAGGGCAAACAAAAAAAGGGCAATAGAACTTCTGGCAGCAGAGATGGGAATCTAAGTGGGATGCCTCAACACTAACAATTGTGAAAAATCCAAGAAGCCCCATACTCAAAATCTTAGCTTCTTTTGAAATTGTACTAAAATGTTGTCTTTGCCTAAAATATTCCTTTTTTTCTTGGTTTGGTTTTAGATGTAGTGAAAGACCTTGCAAGAAGGACTAAAGAACTTCTAAATAATTAAGAAGTTTAAAAAGAGAGAAATTTGCTAGAAAGGAAACATCATGTTTTTGAATTTAATTCTATTCCAAACATGTCTCTAAATTTTTTCCTTTAATTAAGTCCTGAATATTTTTATCAATATGTTGATAAAAATCAGAACAATTTATTTCACATCTTATTTTAGGCAGTTGTATTGTGAGACTTTTCAAAAGCTGTTCCTAATAATCACAATTTTCCTTTTCTATCTATAGGTCACCATTTGCTGCTGTTACAGACTATTCAGTTACAAGGAATAATGTCATACAACTCTGCCTGGAATTAACAACAATCGTGCAACAGGTATTAGCTGACAAATATTCCTTCTGACAGTTTATTAGCAGTTTCCAACAATGAGAAATATTCCATTTACCGAGAGTTTGTAAAACACTTGTTTGGAAGTTTGTCATTCAAAGACAGATGATTCTAAATAAACCAAATATACAATTATTTATTGGGAAATTATTTATCTAGCCCAGTTAACTTACTAGAAGATATAAAAGGAACCTGAACCTCTAAATATATCTTTATATAATTAAATTGTAATGTCTGTTTGTCTTACCCTTTCAATGGAGATGGCTAAAGTATATTGCCTTTCACAAAATTAAATTACCCCGCGTAGATAATAATCTCAGATTTTTGCTCTTAGACACTATTAGTTTCACTTATGTATGTACACATACAAACAAATATGTGTGATAGGTTTAACAATGATCTAATTACCTGAACTAATTTTTCACTTTAAGTATTATCTAAGTTAGGGATTCCAAAATCAGATAGATGCCTTCAGGGGTCCAGCTGGTAATATAAATGTTGGAATTAAGTCTAATGTAAGACAAGGAGAAAAATGTAGAGACTGAGCTGAATTGACTAATACATAGTGTAGTTTAAAATTTATTTAAACCTAATAATAAAACACTTCTGAAAAATCTGAGGCTCATAGGCACTGTTCTGTGTATGTCAATGCAGCACCAATGTCAGCCTATTGGTGCTGCTGCTGCTTTCTCAAGGTGCAACTTTTTACTGATAGAGTAAGTAGAAGTTAATATATGATGATACAAAAGATTATGAGCTAAATTAGAAAAATGTATTATTTAATTTGTCCTTGTACTCTGTGTCCTTATATTTCCTCTATTTTCTCAGATAAGAAATTTTATTAATATAGATTTAAATTCTTCAGCATATGTTTTATTATACTGTGTAGATTTTGTTTGGATCATATCCCTGAAACTGCAGGTTTTAAGATGTTTTTCATTATAGACCCTAGAATAATTCTGTGGCTTTCAGTTGTAGAACACATTAGACATTATATCATGGCAGTGAGAAAGTCAGCAACTCATTGCTGTTAGTTAAAGAGACATTCATAAAAACGGTAGATAATTATGGGCTTTGAAGTACTTTAACAATCTTACTATATATCTTCATATTTAATATCAATAACTTTCATTTCTGAATTTCAAAGATCTCAACTGAGCAGCATTTGGGGGAAAGAGTTAGCAAATGCTTTCTGTAAAAGGCCAGATAGTAGGCTATACATTAGGCTTTCTAGGCTACACAGTATCTTTTACAACTACTTAATTCTGCTGTTATAGCACAAAATCAACCATAGAGAAGGTATAAGTAAGTGGTTGTGGCTGTGTTCCAGTAAAACTTGATTTATAAACGTAGACAGCAGGCCAAATTTGTCCCAGGAGCCATAATTCATGACTTGTGTTCTAGGTCAGTGCTAGTCCAATGTGATCTGCCTTATCATCACATGAAAACTTGTTAGACATTCAGATTCTTGAGACCCAGATCAAATGTACTGTGAATAGGGCCCAGGAATCTGCATTTTTTTAGTGTTCCAGGTGGTTCTGTTTCTTGTATATTGTTCTAGGGTACAGAGGTAAAAGAATAATAATATAATCTATGGGTAATGTGTCTTATAGTTCTGAATTATAGCGGGATTTCTTCAAAAATCTGTTTTCTAAAGCTTTATTTCTTTATAAGTATTAAATGTGACAAGATTTGGTATTTGGATAACAGAATATTAGTTTCCTCTCTTTTACTATGAGAGAAAGAAATTCTCTCTGATTTAAAGGGTACCTATTATACAGTATTTGTATAGTAATCATTCCTTACCTTTTATATTGAGTATGTGCTCTGTAGCAACATATATACAGACATAATATTAATAATAATATTACACTTATCCTGCTACATAATAAAATCTATTATAATCATATTACATGACTTTTTAAGTTTTTTCATTTATACATGAAACCCAACACAATTGAAATAGATTAAATGGAAGCATTGAAAGTGTATTTTTCAACATTTTATACATGGGAAACTTATTTCTGGGAGAGAGCAATCAATGTGATGTTAACTTCCAAAGTAATTTCAAACATAATTATGACAGAAAGGTTGTTTCATTTCTCATGTCTCTTTTAAACATCTGTAACTGGATGAACCATGTTTATGTTTATGTTTAGGTTTACTTTGGAATAATTGGTCAACACTTTGTTGCCTTATAAACCAAGACTATAATTCTGACTAGCAACCAGAATTATAGTTTTCTTGAAAATCTTGAAGGAGAATATCAGGGGATTTGTTGTTACTTAATTCACATATACATAATGTTTTCCTGTATCAAAAGTGGATAAACAAAGTATTCTTGAAAAAAAAACCTTTCTTTAAACTTTTATATATACAATGAGATAAAAACTGGAGAGTTTTCTTTTTATGTTTACAACTCACAGGCTCCAGAGCATACTTTTGTCACTCTAAACTTTAGCTGTTACATTGAGAAAAATGGAGGAAATAATTTTCAATGAATTAAGATCTTCTGTAGAGACACATGCAGTGGTAGAAGTACAGTTAGTGTCAGATATGACTAGTCCATACATACTGTGATTTTAAGAGCTTACCATCTGGCTAACAAATGATTTAGTTTTTGTCTCCAGTATGTATGAACAACCGCTATTGACAACTACTTCATAAAAACCATATCCCATTGTGATACGCCTGCAGAGGATTGTTTATGCTCTCAACAGTGCCTTTTTTTTTTTTTTTTTTTTTGCTGTTTTTGGCTGGGGCTGGGTTTGAACCCGCCACCTCTGGCATATGGGGCCAGCACCCTACTCCTTTGAGCCACAGGCGCCACCCTCAGCAGTGCGTTTTAACTGACTGCACTATTTGATTCAACATTTCTCTTTGGGAATATTGTATTAAGACAGTAATGGATTTAAGTTTGCTGTTCACAAGTCACAAAATATTAGATAAAATAGAGAGAGATGCTTTAATGGGTTGAAGTGTAAGTACATTCTGTTTTGACCAAACACAGAATTACTGAAATACTCCAAGTATACTCAGGGCATAGAAGGACTTTCTGTGCTCTCCACCCACTGTATACTGTATTCTGTTTTGAAGAGGATGCCATGCCCTTCTTAGGACATTTTACTCTTTTATTACCTATTTTTATTTTTTTAAAGTTCAGTACCTCATGACATGTGTCACAGTTACCTCTACCTTATTCTCATTTTCCTATCACTTTTCCTGTTTAATGTGTCACCTTTAAGATGTTTTTGAACAAGGGGTATTCTTGGTTCTTGTTTTGCCCACTCCATCCCAACTTGCATCTGCCTTGATATCTCAATTCTTACTTTAACTAGGTCTTTCTGTTGTACCTGAAAGGAAATACTAGCTTGTTCTTAAGAAAACATTTCTTCTTCCATGACTTAGCAATTATGAATTGGGCTGCAATAAACAATCTGGTACAGATATTATATAACCTAAAAATTGAGAAAGAACATGTTACGTGCAGCCCAATACACATAACTGAAGACTCCTGAGACTTCCCTGGGGGCTGAGGTTTGACTGAGTGCCTACCACGCGGGGGGTCCCAGGTGTCAGTGAACCCCCTGTGTTTTCTGTCTGAGAATGATGTCACGTGGGGGGACATTTTATCATCCGACTCACTTGCTTCCTGCCGCTCTGTGAAGAGGGGGCCTGTAAGGAGGCTGTGCGCAGAGGACACTCTTCAGGCTGTTTGCCAAGGACCCTTCCTGCCTCTAGGCCTCACTGCCTTCTCATCTACTGTGTGATTTTAAAAAACACAACCCTGACCTTGTCGCTACCCCCAATGAAAACACAGATGTCACCTTGCCACTGTAAGGTTACCGCTCTTCAGTGACCTTCTCCTACACCCAATCCTTTTAGGATGAAGCCCAGATTCCAGCATGTGCCCTGCGAGCCCCTAGAGCCATGGTTCTATTGCCTACACGTTCAGCCAGGTCACATCCGGCCGCTTGGAGCTGCAGACCGACTTGGCTTCCTCCCCTTCCTTCACTCTGCCCGCCCCTCTAACTGGCCCTCTTTCCTCTGGTTCTTCCTCCCAGCCTCTAGCATGGCTTATTAGCTCAGATACAAGCTCCGGGGGGCTGACATTCCCTCCCTGAAATCAGAGGAAGACGTCGGCTGCCTCCCCCAGACTCCTGCACACAACTTCAGCACTGCGTCCTTGGGGCCTGGTGGGTGCCTGGCACATCAGGGAGGGGGGATGACCCACAAATATTTGTTGTACAAATCTCAGCATAGTTTGCGATCTTTTCCCAGGTGGAGCCGGGGACAGAAGAAAAATGGTTAAGAGCTTTTGTTTGGTTTCCTTTTTGAGATAGCTGGACTTTTGTCAGAGTCCTGAGGTTTCCTTCCCCACGATTTTAATGATTTTTTGCTCTGAAAGTGGTAACATTGAAGAATTTTTGTGTGTGTGAATGTTTTAATATCCTTTAGTATCTGCTACTTTGCAAAGGATCTGTCTTGATCTACGGCTGATAACAAAGAGCCCTGGAAATGGTGTACTTGGATTTGGAGTGGGGAGCAAATGAGTAGACTTCCCATTTCCGTCATGCTCTCAAGTGTGCTTGTTTATAAATAGTGATAAAGTATTTCCTCCTAGTTTTCTTTTTTTTTTTTCCTTAGAACATCTTGCCTGAAGAAAGTGGGAGGAGAACTTGGAGAACTGTCCTTTGAAACACTGGTTAACTGAAAAATGGTGTTAAGGGAAACATATACCTCATGGAAACGCAGTTTAGTTATCACACATATGGGATGCATTTTACTCAAGTCAAAAAGTATCTGAAGAAAAAAATCCCATAAATATACAAACTGCTTTATTTTGTTATTCAACTCAATTCAAAAATGCCACAGGGAATTTAATATAAGAAACGTTCGCTTTTGAAGACCACACCTAAAATTTTATTACTGTTGGCATATTTATTGAAACATGTAGCATACATGATTGATTTATTTCCATGCTGTCTGAGCTCATGTTTAAGTCTTGATTTCGGTTCAAGGCTGAGTTGTGTCTTTGGAATCCGATTTGAAAGATTTTTCTTACAATATGAGAATAGGTTCGTTTTGATTTTCGTTTCTGTAAGTAGCAGAACTGCTCTTGGAACTTCCTTTTTATGGAAGAAGTGTTAAATTAGATAATGATGATCCAAGGGTTTTCTGGGAGACTCCGTCTCAGAAGTATATCTCGATGGTTCTGCCCTCCAGTGGCTCAGAACCCCCTCTCCCCCCACAGGACCACCTGGCTCTGGGTCAAGAATAAGCATAGTATAGATGGTCATGGTCACATGACCTGCTACTTATCCCAAATGTAAAAATAGGTCTTGTAGGATCTTAGTTTGGGTTCAGAATCACAGGCTTGTGTGAAATGTGCAGGCAGCTTAGTTTCTGCTGTTTCTTTGCCAACACTGGAGCAAAGTACAGTTACAGAGAAGATAAGCCTCTGGCCAGCTGAATGGAAAACACATAAGAGAAGGAGTGACTTACCACTAAACACAGATCTCTTTTCACCAACTTGGAGCCACCTCTGACATGACCAGAGTTCCGTGGGGAAAATGGCCTGGATGTGTGTCAGATGAAGAAAGGATTCCAGCAAAGTTAGATTGTGAGAATTCCTTTTCTTGAAAGAAACCCTTTATGAGAAGGAGGAGGGGGACTTGGAGCTGGGCTGACAGCCTGGAGAGCGCTGCCCTATCCTGCAACTCACCCTGCCCAGGCTCCGGCGTCCCAAGACCACCAGGATCTCAGCTCTCCTCTTAGCAGGTCCCTGAGAGTGTCCAGCTTCAAAATCTAAATTGTTGTTTTTACCCCTCTGGCCTTCAAACTGTGTGAGCTTGGGAACTTCTTAGGCAGTGACTACTTCTAGGCACCAGCAGGGCTGGAGGCAAGGAAGGACCAAGACACGTGCCTGCAGGGACTGTCCCCAGAGAAGGGCATCTCCCTCCAAAGGTAGGTTCTGGGGGACAGTGGCACCGAGACTTCAAAATTACCCTTGAAAATTTCTCTGGAAGGCACTGAGTTAGAGACTCATCTGGCCACATTCATTTCTCAATCTGTCCCCCGCTCTGTTTTCCCCCCAGTGTTGAAGCCGACCATTGCTTCTTCTGCTGGGCAATAAATTAGGTAGTTGACTTGTATTTAGGGATCAAGTTAGAAAGTAGGTAGTTGACTTGCATTGAGGGGTCAAGTTAGAAAGTAGGTAGTTGACTTGCAATGAGGGGTCAAGTTAGAAAGAAATACTTACTCAATGTGCACTTACCACCACGGAGGCAGGAAGGCCAGGAAGGGAGACACACGGAGAGCAGAGCAGAGCACAGGCACACTCGTCTCCCAGTTCGCACCCACTCAGGCACTTGGCATCGGGGGAGAATCTCCCACACCATTCAAACTGCTATTCTTCCTTTTCCTTCCCAGCCCACCCAGCTTCACCCCCACTCACGCCACGCTTGCCAGTAAGTGAAGGTGTGTAAAATGTCACTCCACTTGAAACCAATCAGGAGAAATGTGATGGCGGGAGCTGAGGCCTGCAGCATCTGTTGTTTCTGTAAACATTTGTTAAGTGTGTTGGGAGATAATTCACACAAACCCTTTCCCCCTCCTCCTCTTCCTCTTCTCCTAAGACAAAGACACAAAGGATCTGGGGAGCCCCATCCCCCCAGAGGTTGGTGCCAAAAGACCCTTAACCTGCCAGGGAATCTATGAAATGTACCTACCTCCCTTCCCCAACCCCCACACACAGCCCCATATAAAAAGGGTCTCTAACTGCCCCTGGGGCGCAGAGCCCATTTAGGAAGAGATAATTGGAGAGAAAGAAAATAATGATCCTAGAAACCTGTGAGATGGGCAATGTCACATTAGGTAGGCAGTGACTCCACCCAGGTGAACTGACTGAGGGCAGCTGCCTGGAGGGCTTGTGATTTGAAATGGCCTCTGTCAATGGAATTGAATTAAGTAGGAAGCTAGAATCCAACAGATACTAACACTGAACAAATGGGGGCAGGAAACAAGGTGGGGCCCTAGAATTCTGGGTAGATCAGTTAGTTAAGAAGCTTAGTACGGGCTAGCACCTGTGGTTCATGGAGTAGGGTACCGGTCCCATGTGCCGGAGGTGGTGGGTTCAAACCCAGCCCCGGCCAAAAAAAAAAAAGAAGCTCAGTAAGGCAAGAATAGATCTTATATTAATCCAATAGTTGCACTAAACTGAAGGGAAAGTCTCACATTTCTAGAATTTTCTATCACTGTTTGCACTTTTTACTACTTGACTTCTCAATTTCCTGCTAGGCTTCTCTTTGTGGCCTTTGCCTCGTGTTAGAAATCTATGGGTTTAATGTTCCTAGGTAGGATCTCACGTGGTATAATTCCTGAAGTTGGGGTTCTCAGTGACTAATGTGGATAAGTCACCAAGAAATGTGGCACAAATAGGTTTAAAAAAATGTGGCTTCCAAATATGTGGGGAAAAACCAAAGTGAATGTGATTTCTATACATTTTTTCACCTGTGTATTTACAGGGAAAAATAATTTTTTAAAAAAGGAAATTCCCTGAGTGAGGGTTGCTGATCTGGGTGTATGAAATAATTCACATCCCAAAGATGGCTTGGTTATCAAGAGCATGAGCCAGTTGAGAAGGCAGTCAAGTTCCAAGCATTTCTGGGGGTTCTAATGATAGAGCGAATACAATAATCAACAGCGCATTTCCTGCATTACTATGCAAATCACGCTAGCACTAAATTAATAGTTGTCATTTGTTGTGTTTCCCGGTTTCTCTTATCCCTTTCATTTTGGTATCAGAGATTAAAAAAAAGGCATACTTCTATTATCAGTCAACTTTTGACTACAGAGATTTTTGCTCTTTTGGGCCAAGCTCTAGTTCACTGACACAGACTTAATGGAAAGAGATGATAGTACTATTAAAAAATAATTATGGACTTAAAATAGCAGGCACATTTTTAACCACCATGGTTATAATAAAGATGGGTTATGATTAGAACTGTACGTGTAAGTGTGAATTATCTCCTTCTGCTGTTGGGGGTGGGGGAGCATACATTGATTCTGAATGATATTTTTCCGCTTTAAAATGATTTTTAGCCAAAGACATGAGTTAAAAAGAATTTTGCTGTGGCATGCTCTAATAAGCAGTGCAATGGCTTATCGGTGATTCCCAAGGTGGGTGTGGAAGGTGAGCTGTCTAGGAGAAGCAGCCGTCAGTCTTCTCCCGGAGATTCTGATATGCAACCTAAGGGAAGAACCATTCCCCTTACTCCTTGCCAATGTGCAGAGCTTCTATTAATGGGACATATGATGTTCTTTACTTACCTTGAGGAGGAACAGGGGTTAAGCACTACTGTCTTGAATGAATTTTATAACTAAAAGAAGTTGGCCACTGTTACTTAACTCTAATGTTACTTGTACGATAACATTAACTACCAGTTATTGAATAGTCATGTGTTCTGCATTCTTGTGTACATTATGTCCAGTCTAAATACACTGAGCTGACCACATCCTTGCATTGACCACCACCTTAAGTTGATCTAATTTTCATAGACCAGACATGCACCACATGTACTCAATGGAAGTTTCTTATGTTGACTGATGCCCTCCATATATTGACTAGTTTGTCATAGTCCTTTGCGTTGGTCAATTTACCAAGGTCAACTGTATTCTTTTTATAGATGGGGAAGTGGAAGCTTGGCAAAACATAGTGTGTAAAACCACCTGCCAAGTAGCATTGCAGTGATTTATATCCTAGCCTTTCTGGTTCCCAAGCTAACTCAACAAAGTCACTACTGGGGCATGTAAAGAATATCTGTTCTGGGCGGCTCCTGTGGCTCAGCGAGCAGGGCGCCAGCCCCATATACCGAAGGTGGGGGGTTCAAGCCTGGCCTTGGCCGAACTGCCAAACAAAAAAATAGCCGGACCCTGTGGCGGGCACCTGTAGTCCCAGCTACTAGGGAGGCTGAGGCAAGAGAATCACTTAAGCCCAAGAGCTGGCGGTTGCTGTGAGCAGTGTGACGCCACGGCACTCTACCCAGGGCGATAAAGTGAGACTCTGTCTCTACAAAAAAAAAAAAAAAGAATATCTGTTCTTACCTGTACTCTCTTTCTATCCTAGAGTAGCAACATCCTGACTTTCCTTGGGGAATCTTTCCTCCCTCATTCTCAGCTCATGTGCTCTAGTACGACCAGTGCCACCATTGACTCCAGGGATGGGGGCGTTCCTGAGCTCAGCCAATCAATCAGCACATTCTGAAACCCAGGCGCAGAGATTGGTTCAGCGATAGGCACATGACCCAAGCAGGGGAATCAATGTCAATCCCAGAGTTTGGGCTGAAACTTGAGAAAAGCCCCCTGGGATTACTAAGACAGAGCATAAGCCTGGAGCTGCTTGAAGCTTCTTCCTGAATGAAGCCAACACATTAGTGTTAGAGTTCTTCAGAGAAACCGAACCACTAGGAAATACATACATGCACACACATGTGCACACACACTGAGTCATGTGCTGCACAAACCATGTTATGTCCAGACTGCCATATAAATGATACATGTTTTTGCTGTACCTTTTCTATGTTTAGATGCACAAATACCATTGTGTCACAATGGCCTACGGTATTCAGTACAGTAACACTCTGTGCAGATTTGTGGCCTAGGAACAATAGGCTGTATTGTACACCTTGGGGATGTAGTGGGGTATGCCTTCTGGGCTTGTGTAAGTACACTCTGTGATGTGTGCACTACAGTGAAGGCTGAGAACTCCCAAGATCTGCAGTTGGCAAGTTGGAGACTCAGGAGAGCCAATGACATAAGTCCCAGTTTGAAAGCCAGCAGTCTCAAGAATGGACATTTCAGCCCAAATCCAAAGACTGGAAATGACCCATGTCCCAGATCAAGTCAGTCCACAGGGGAGGAGTTTCCTCTTAGCCACTGGAGGATCAGCTATTGTGTTCTATTCAAGCCTCCCTGGGACTGCATTCAGCCTACCCTCATTAGGGAGGGCAATCTGCTTTCCTGGCCTCCCAATGCAAATGAAAATGTTGGTCTCATCCAGAAACACCTCTACAGATACTCTCAGAGTAAGGTTTAACCAGATATCTTGGCAGCCCATGGCCCAGTCAAGCTGACCCATAAAACAAACCATCGCAGCCTTGGAAGGCAAAGCTGACTGATACAATAATACTGATGGCTCCGACCCTTGGTTCCCCCAGATCTGGCCATGCCTCTTTCTCTACCTCTGATCTTTTCAGTTACAGGAGCCTATAAATCTCCAGCTTTCTGTCTCCCTTTTGGGGGGAGGAGGGAAGTATTCTTACTAACATGAACTCCTTGCCATGCAATATTACCAAGTCTTCCAATAGCATGAATGAAATTGGTGTTAAGTGGGAGAGCTGAGCAGGTGCTCACTGCCCTAACGTGTGTTCACAACACGAGAAGTTGCGATTGCTGGTGCCCATGTCCTGTGCTCCTGCTGAGGCCATGATGATAGGTACACCCCACAAAGCAAACACATTGTTTCTGGGCTTCTTACACACAGTAATAATGTATATTGTAAGATTGAAATGCTTTCAATATTTTTGCAATTTGGGAATAATTTTACCTTTTTACATAGGTCTGTTTTTCAAGTTTGTTTACTTTGGTTTTTTTTTTTTTTTTTTTTTGAATCTCATATAAAAGTACTTGATGAAGCAAAATATCCCTGTGGTCTTGTTCTCACCATTTAAAAGTTAACTTGGTTTTTCTGCTGAACCAATTTTCTGAATTTATTGGAATTAATTCCCAGTAGAAAAAAATTAGGTCATGAATGGTTTTTCTTACAGGCTGCTTCTATATTCACGAAACTATCCACCATCCCTTGAACATGTACTCTGTGTGATACAGAAATGGAACTAAAAAGGCATAAATTCTAATTACTTCCCAAAGTACTCTGTAGTCCTTTCAATATGTCCTTGAGTGCTGATTTTTGGATTCATGTAGATATGCTTATTGCTAAAAATAAGAGCAATCCCCCAAGCAATTAATGCAGGAGCCCACCTTGTAGTGAAACAATACACTTCATTCTGGCCAAAGGCCTTTGCGTTGTGCAAAGCTGAAACTGTGCTGCTGGGTGTTTGCTGGGACCGTGCATTGCCTGAACTGGTGTGTCGCCTCCACACCTGCCCCAGTTTGCTGCCTATTTTCAACACAGAACCGAGGGAGCAGTCTGGGCTTGCAAAGCTGAACCGATACTTTTAACCAGCCTGTGATTCAGATTTTATCGTTTCCAAAGTGGGACGGTTAATATTTTCTTGGCCTACATCTTACGGAAGTTTGGGGCATAAACGGAAGGAAGAGATATGGAAAAGTTAAGTACATTACAATACCCCCCAAAGTAGTTTTTACCTATTATTTGTGGTAACATGGGATTGAGGGACCGTAAAGGGGTTGGATGATAAGTAACTGTTTAAACCATTTTAGGAAGGTGGACATCTGAAGTCTCCTAGGGCTGCTAGTGGAAGACAGAAGTTCTCAGTCTTTCCCTGTCCCTATGTAGGTGACAATCACAACCCATGGGGAACCCCTGATTTCTGAAAGCTCACAGCTCAAATTCTCTGGGAAATGGAGCCTTCCATGAATATGTTTTCACAACTAAGAATATAAATGAGCAACAGAGGTTCCCTCTGGTCTAGATCAGTCTAGAACAGGAGAGGGTAGAGAGGGTGATGGACCCTCCACCCCAATACACCCCGTCTCCACCCCCTCAGGAAAGTAGATGGGGATGCAAATGAGTGAAAACAGGTCATTAGCAGCCAACCTGAAATCTGTTTTTTTTTTTAATGTTAATAACATGACTGCTTAAATTCTTATGAGCAAACATTATTCAAGTTACAACTCACAACTAAATCTGACCCATGGTGGGTCATGACACTGCTGGTGGAATTCCTGGTTTAGGGTGGTGTTTGGTGAAAGACATTGGAACACCACGTCTAAATACATCTCGGAATCTGCTCCTTGAAAAGATCAAAGTATCCTTAGAATCTTTATTTCCTTCCAGAAGATGGGTATAACATTCCGGTCAGGACAAGGTAAGGATGCCGGTAAATGGAAGCCAGCCCTACCTGATGAGACGTATGGTGGTGTGCTTTTCTGGGTTTTGCAACTCAGAAAGACTTACTGAGCACCAGGTCTGTACTGTGCGTTCTGCCCGGGTGTTGTGGGGAAAGTGAAGATGAATTAGACATAATGCCCTGCTGGAGCTCCCCACTCACAAGGCAGACAACACACACCCAAGGAATTTCACTGCACATGGATGGGGCAGCAGCAGCCCAGGGGGGTGGGAATAGCCGGGAGGGTGGAGGGGTGGTCACTGAGCCAGCCGATACTGAGTGCTGCCGAGAAGCACCCCCCCTAAAAGGCCATGCCACCCTGCCTCACCACATTTAGGACTGTGGAAAGAGATTCACCTTTTTTTTTTCTTTTTGTAAATCTGGTTTGGCCAAAGGGAATACAAACCATTTCTTGGCCGAACCTCTGTCCAATGCATATGTTCCCTGGCAAGGTCTGATCCAGCTCAGCCTCGGCAGCCACCAGGTGACAGCCAGCAGGAGCACTGCTCAGAGCACTGGGCTCCTTGCTTTCTTGCACAGTTGTCACCTTTAAAGAAGGGAACTAAATGCTTTCCTCCCTGTAACAGTGAAGTGAGTGACTAAAGGCCGCACTCCTGGGTGCCGTCCACCTGCTGGAGAATGCGTTATGTTGCCCCTGTCCTCTGGCTGGGTTTGGCCTGTGACTCAAAAGCCTGAGAGGGAGTCTGGAGCCTGGGCGTGTGGAGTGGCTGTTTCCCATGCAGGCTGCTTTGAGATGGAATCCAGCGCTTTGTCTTTCTCTGAAGCTGCACAGTGCAGCCTCCGAGGCTGGAGAAGACCTTGCTCCATCCAGCCCTGCACAGAGGAAAAGGCTGGAACAATAGCTCGCTTGGATCCATGCTCCCTGGGGCAGTTGTCAGCACCTGGTCCAGAGGTAATGGCAATTTGTGTGAACCATCCACTCCGGAGCTGCATGATTAATGTGCCAACTCAAGCACAATTAGGCAGTGTCGGACCTAAAACTGGGTCAGGGCAGAGCAGCCCCAAAGGTAGCCAGGCATTGTTATGAGATTGGAACGAATAAAAGCTCGGGCTGTTCAACAGCTCTGCACCCATCTCACTAAGGAAAAGGGACTTGGATTGTGCAGTGCTGAGTTTGGTGGTAATTTGCTGGACACTTTCAGTAAGTTATTTAACCTGGGCCCATAACAATGTAGAAAGTATAGATACTGTTATTTCCATTTTGCAGTTGCAGAGACACTCAGAGGGCAGGAACGCTGCCTCAGGCCCTTGCAATAACACCCAGCAGAAGAAGCACCAGAATCTACCCTTTGCCAAACTAACACCATTTTCTCACGCTCCCTTCTATAGCCACTCCTTCTTCTGTGAGCCAGGAGACCAGCTTTGTTGTTTGTATTGTTGTTCATTCTGTTTAACCTGATATCAATTCTCCAGAGATATTCATGGAAGACCAAAGAGCTGTGCCTGTAGCACGGTCTTGTGCCAAACACAGTGCAGACAGATTACTGAGACCTCTAGGTGGAGATGCTGGAACTGGGTAGATGATGTCTGCGAACATGTAATGATCTTGATTTTCTGCTGTTGGCAGGTCCTGTGTTAAAACCCACAATGCAAGGTAGGCAGAGCCCCTCATTGCTGCAGGCCAGGAGGCCCCTTTCACAGTGGAAGGCTGTGGAATGGAGTGGGGAGGAGCGTCCTCACCAGCAGCCCTCTGAGCTCCCCGCTCTGCCAATGCAGGAACATCTCTGCAGCGATCAATTTCTTCTGTGTTAGCTCTTGAGTTAGGTGTCATTTGAAGAATACATGTTGCAATTTAAAATATAATTAGCCTTGGGCAGTGCCTGTGGCTCAAAGGAGTAGGGCGCTAGCCCCAGATAGCGGAGGTGGTGGGTGCAAACCCGGCTCCAGGCAGAAACTGCAAAAAGTACACACACACACACACACACACACAATCAGCCTTCTTGGTTTTTAGTTTTGTTTTTCTTTAGATTCTATTTCAATTTCCTCTCTTTTAGACCCTGAGGTCCAGGCAATTTGCCGTGACCCACATAAGGGCTCCCAGACTTTAGTGGCAGATCCAGAACTACTTCCTAGATTAGGAGGGAAAGACCAGGGTTTCCCACTTTCCATCCTTTCTTTCTGAAACCTGAGTTGCAAGGCCCTCTTTTGGTAAGGTGTGGCTGCAGAAAGCCCCAAGGAGGCACCATGATGATCAATATCTCATGTGAGAAAGTCCAACCTCCTGTGCCTACAGTGGGAACCGGGGTCCCACAGGGGACAGGCTTCATCTACTGAGGTGACATCCAAGCCTCATCTCATTTGGTGCTGGCTGAAACCTGAAACACGAGCACCAGGGGTACCCTGTAGGAAAAGCAATATGTCTATCATCATTTCGCAAAAGAGGAAAATGAACACCCACAGTTGGCCTAACTGAAACCCTGGACAGTGAGACTTGAATCTCCCCCAAAGCTGTTCCTCCCTAAATATTGCACTTGAACACAGCAATAAGGCAGCCATCTTTTCTTCCCAGTTTTTATTTCTTCCAGTTACAATATATGGCTTTTGATCTAGTGAGACATGCTTGTAAGAGGATAGACCAAGAGACTCTGTTTATTGTTTAGGCAACAGTTTCAGTGATGACTTTCATATGAACCTTATCAGTGTCAACCCAGAGTTTACTAACACTTTGCTAACTTATAAACAGGCTCCAACACACTTACTTGCGTGCGTATACAAAGCAACACATGTAAACATTTCAAAACTTTCTGGTGGGCAATTAATTTCTTTCCTTTGGGAAAATATCTGATTGATGATAGTAATGATTCAGAGCGTATTTCAGAGATAAATAATATTAAAACAGAGTTGTTTGGTCTCTTTCAGGAACTTGGGGGTGCTTAGAAATTTTCCTTCAATTTCTGAGTACTTAGAGACCTATTTGTCAGCGAGCTCAGAGGAGGGTGCTTGGGAATTTGAAATGGAATAAGGACTAAGCATGAGGTTTTTTGGTTTATTTGGAAATCTTGTGTCTTCTCGAGAAGTGAAGGCCTTTTTTGGAATGTTTCTTTTTTTTTTTCCTAAAGTACCCCATCGTACTTCTAAGAACCCTCTCTGCAGCTACTACCAGATTTTTTCTTTCTTGGTGTTTCTATTTTCTTTTTCTTCTTTCTTTCTGTACAGAAAAGGTAGAGGAGAGGGTGTCTAGTGCTGGCAGAGGGAGAAGGAGAGCATGTTTGTCATGGCTTTACGACCCCAGTACTTCCAAAAAAAGAAGCTTTCCCATCTCAGCAACCTCCCTAGGTCTGCTGTCCGTCTGTGAAATCTTCAAAGATATCTCTTCCAGGCATAAAGATGTGTCATTACAGCTTGTTTTTCTCCAGCTACATTAAGATAACCCCATTCCTCAGTTAAGCACCAGGCAACATTTTTGGCTAAGTGCTTCAAGGAAGACACTAACAAGTTCCAACCTATGATTGCTGACTTCAATGGAGCAGACTAATCATTAATTTTTAAAGCCTCTTCCCTCTGGGTTCATGGGAGGCGCACTGGGAAAGCCATTCAGATATTTACTATGCCTCTCTTTTTTCCTAGCACGTAGCAGGCTGGCACTTCCCTACCCCCGGTGACATGAAATATGAGTGTCAGAGCAAGAGTTGGAGTGTGATTTACCACATTTCTTTTCCCTCTGCCGTGGGAGCCAGCACCATTGTAGAAAGTGAAGATTCCATCATCGGGGGATGCCCTGCGGGTCTGTGACGGGAGGACACCACATGATCTCCAAGCCAGGTGGTGGGGTTCTAGGCCTGGGTGTCTACCTGTGTGGAATTTCTGGAACAGATCTTGGCCTTCTGAGGTTCCTTTCTACTCTCAGTTCCCACTTACTATCAAATTTTAAGTTGGAAGCTAACTTTGGTGTCTTGCTACATGATGCCTTGTTAGTATGTTTTCCGACTTATACTCAAAGATCCTGGGGCAGATTTTGCCTCTGCCTCTTATTAGCCAAGTCACATAATCTTCCTGAACTTAGTTCTGAAAGTGTGAAGTGGGAAGGGACACAAGCTCAGCCTATCTCCTGACCGTTGTGTAGAGTTTTCAAGTCAAAGCAAGATGGTGATGTGCAAGGTAGGCCAGCCCTTCTAGACATGGAAAGGTGTCACGGCCATGTCAGCGGTCCTAGCAGCAGAGACACACTGGTGCCTGCCAGCCCCTCGTTGCTGGGATGGGTGGTCCAGGGGTTGGTGTGGATGGTGTGCACTTTCTGTTTGGGTGAAAGGCCGTGGTCCCTCCCTGGATGGAAGAAAGTCTTTCTGAACTTGGAGATTAGAGACCCAGTGTCTACCCTGAGTAATGTGACTAGTGGTTGAACTCTCTTTTCCCAAAACAAGCTTTATGTCTTGGCTCACCCATTTGCAAAACACCCAAAATATCTACATCCTCTGAACGAAGCTTTATAAAATGACGTCTAAAGAAACAACGTAGAGGCAGAAGGGACAGAGAGGTGCCTACCAGTGGTCATCGGTCCTTTCTCCATCTGAGAGTGCTCAAGACCCTCTCTGGCAGCTTGGTCCCACTGTTTCCTACTGTATGGTTTCCAATCCCAGAATCAATCATCCTGGCTACTTCCAATCAGTGCAAGGCAGAATCTACCCACGTCTGAAGATTTCTCTTTGCTGGCAGTTAGATTCCCTTTCTTGGACACATCTCTACTAATTTTTATAACATTGCTGTGAAGAAAGAAAGGGAGCATGGCATTTTAATTTTTACATATCTTTTGCTTTTAGGTGGTAAGCTTGTCTCATTTTCATACACGGGTATTGCATGGAGATTTAGAAAAACTCAATTCTTTTTCTTTCTTCCTTCCTTTTCTCCCTCCGTTCCCTTCTCTCTCCCTCCCTTCTCTGTGGCATTATGGCCAGCGGCTTTCCTGGGGGAAGGCATCCACTGGGCATTTTCCAGAGCAGCCCCTGGGAAGGGGACAGTGGGCGCTCCCACAGATACTGTGGGCTCCTCTTTCTCCTCCTCTGAACACACGTCGTTGGGACAGGTTGCTTTGCCATTAGCGAACACGGTTAGAGAGCTCGAGCTGGAACATCAGGCCGTAACTGATTCATCCCTGAGTCTGGCCACAGAGCACAGAGAGAAACCCTTTCTCTGCCCTGGAGCCCCCAGCCCAGCCAAACAGTTACAGCTTATCTGTAAGAAGATTAGAGTGCTCTGGCTCATGGCTGGCTTTCTTTCCATGCCAAACGGCCTGGCAGATCAAAGTCAACATGACTTCACATAGCTGGTGGCTTATCTCCTGCCTGTCCGGGGACCACTGACCTCTCAATTAAGGTTTTAACAACAATTTCTCTTTGGGGAGGAAATGCTCACAGGCCGGAGGACAGTTTATACTACCAGACCTTCGGCTCTGACCCCTCTGGCTGTGTGGCCTGTCATGACGGCGCGCCATGCAATTAGGTGACGGTTTTCCATTTCCTTATAAAGAAAAAAATGTTATTTTTCCTGAAATATCTTCAAATGTCCTAAGGCATTCTATTTTTCATATCTAGTGAGGTGATGGTGGAATTTGTTAGATGAATCTGACTTGCTCTCATGCTAACGCTCGTCTCAGTCCAGAGCATTGCGTGTGTGACTCAGGTGCTCTTACACGCGTTTGCTTTCTCCAGGAGACCTGCCCCTCACCTCCCATATCATTTCAACCCCATTGGAGTGCCCTTCAAAACATGGCCTGCTGGTGCCACAAGTTTGGGGTTGATTAAACTTAACGTGGATACTAAAAAGAATTATTTTGTACGTTGGCACTGAAAATTTCCCTGAAAGATGTGTTTTTCAGGCAGATGTTCCAAGCCAGGGAATAATGAATATACACTTTTTTTTTTCCCCAAGCTGGCAGATAAATTACTTTTATTGAACATCTGTGCCAGTTACCTAGGAAGATACCATAGAAAAATAAAACACATCTCTCCGCTTTAGAAGTTCATACTGTAATTCGGCACAGGACAGTGATGAATTAAGTGTTAGACTCTGTCTCAAACAGGCCTGGGTTTGAATCTCAGCTTTGTTTATTATGATCTGTACACCCCAAGGAAGGTTATCCAACTTCCCAAGCCTCAATTTCTTTGTCCATTAAAGTTGGAGAAACATCCTAAACTATCTCACAGGGTTGCATGTGGCATGTGGCAAATATTCAATAAACGGTAACTGCTATTGTTTTGCGATGATTGTGTAAATTCTAAAAAGTTTACTGTAAAAAAATTTACCAAAAGGCAGGTAGATGGAAACATTTTATAGAACAAGAGGAGGAATACAAGCTGAACATTCAGGGGGACAACTGGTCAACGCTCAGGAAGCCCTGACTGACTGTGGGTCATGCACCTACTTTCCCAGCCAGTCGGATCTTATCTGTCTGCACGACTTGCTGAGAATTTGTAAGGGAGGCACAAAGTTAGTTTGTTGTATCTATTACAGATGAGGGTCAGTTGTCATTTCCATCATAAAATCCATGCTTCACGGGTCTAAAGCTTGGAATTTAAAATGACACGGGGCTTAAACTCTACTTAACGCTTTTGATTTAAAAGCTTCTCGGAGAACAAGAGTTCTTCAAGTTCACATGGCAGATGAGAGCACGGCAGGCTCCTGGGTATAAGTTACCTTTGAAAATGAATTCTGTATCTGGCTTTGCATAGCTAGCCTTTCCAATGACAAATAGCTTTAAACAAAGGGTCATAACAAATCAACACTTTTAAAAAGCAAATAATCGGCCAAATTGGTGTTCTCTAAGGGAGAATGCCTGGTGCCCTGGGAGGGTTTCACTTTCATGATTTTTAGCAACAACTTTCCAATATGGCTACTTTAGAAAAGGGCACTTTAAGAGAGGAACAAGAAACAATTTTTACTGCTTTCCTAGCCTCTATGGGTATATATTTCATTCATTTAACTTTTATGTGGAATTTTACTTTATAGGTAAAAACGCATTATATACACGATCACTAAATATTTTGTCTTTTAGCTTATGCGTCAAAGACACGCTAAATATGCATCTGTTAGCAAACTGATCCTGAAGCATTTTATTTATTTATTTATTTATTATTAAATCATAGCTATGTACATTAGTGCAATCAAGGGGTACAATGTGCTGGTTTCATATACAATCTGAAATGTTTTCATCAAACTGTATAACATACCCTTCAAGGCATTTTCTTAGTTACTGTATGAAGACATTTGTATTCTGTATTTAGTAAGTTTCACCTGTACCCTTCTAAGATGCACCGTAGGTGTGGCCCCACCAAATACCCTCCCTTTACTCCAACCTCACCCCTACCCTGCCTTCCCGTATTCTTGTGCTATAGTTGGGTTATAGCCTTCATATGAAACCTTTACATTAGCTTCATAGTAGGGTTGGGTACATTGGATACTTTTTCTTCCATTCTTGAGATGCTTTGCTAAGAAGAATATGTTCCAGCTCCATCCATGTAAATATGAAAGAGGTAAAGTCCTGAAGCATTTTATTTAAAAATGACAAGATCAGCATTCCACAGGAAGTATCTGATGGCCAAGATCAACAAGGAATTTTAATTTTTGGTTAAAAAAAGAAGATTCCTGTGATTTCAACTTTGGAGAGGTGAAAATGCTCAGAGAATTTTCCAAGGGAAGGTTGGGGGAGTTTGAAACACCTCCAGGAAATGTTCATGATCTAGTTGAAAACTTGAAGACTACACAGCACTTAATACCACCCTGTAAACCCTTCTGGTGACATCCAGGTGAAGGGGATGGGGACAGGGAACCATGCGGGCTGCATCTTCATTGACCCGCAGACACGGGTGTCTCCTAGCCTCTTAGTTTTCACATTCTGGGGTCCAGTAAATGTATCTTCTTCCCTCCGGCTGCCTTCATAATTACACTGAGATTCTGAGAAAAGCTATCAAAAAGCTTGGGCAGGGCTGATAAGAGAGTTTGGTTCAATAATTCAACTGGGAATTGGCTTCCACTGACTCATACTGGTAGCAAGGGGCTGAAACTGCTCACAAACAGGTGGGTTTCTATGGAAACATGAAAGCAAAGGTATCATTTCTGGGGTAGGATGAAAAACAATGACTATGCTATTAAGTAGCTCCCCCAGACCTCAGAGGTGGAGTCTACTGCCCCACCCTGGAAGCTGGCCTGGCCTCGCCTTGTGGCTTGCTGTGACCAGCAGAATGTGATGGAAGCCGTGTAAGTTCTAGAGCCCAGGGGCCTCAAGGGGTTGTGGGGCTTCTGCCTTTGCCTTCCTGGAATATTCCATCTACCATGTAAGGTGACATGGGCTCAATTGCTAAATAACAAGAAACCACATGGAGAGAAAGGCCAGGTGGCAGCCAGCACCAAAGCCCCAGACAAGTGAGTGAGTCACCTTGGAGCCTCCAGCCCCAGCTGAGCCACCAGCTGACTGCAGCTGCCTACGGTAGCCATCTGACAAAACCAGGGGCAGATTCTCCCAGGCAGCCCACAGTGTCTCATGAGAAACTATAAATTGTGGTTTTAAGTCAGACATCCATGGGCCAAATCTGACCTGGCACATATTATACAAAGGAAAGTTATATTAGAACACTACGCCCTTTCATTTACATATTATTTACCGCTGCTGTAATGCTACAGCAGAGTTGAATAGTAGCCAAAGAGAACATATGGCCCACAAAGTCTGAGCATTACTCTCCTGCCCTTCACAAAGGTTTACGTGCCCATGTTTTGGCCACTAAGTTTTGGGAGTGTTTTGGTATCCAGAAATAAATAACAAATAGAAGTTGGGTTGTCATTTAGGGCTCTCCAGAGAAACAGAACCCAGAGGATAGATAGATAAATGATATACAGACATACATATATGTGTGTGTGTGTGAAGAGATTTATCATAGAAAAGAAATTTATTATAAAAAATTTGCTGAAAGTCCTCAGGTCTGCAATTGACAAGTTGGAGACCCAGGAGAGAGGATGGTGTAGTTCCAGTCTGAGTCCAAAGGCCAGACAATCATGAGAATTCATGGCATCACTTCCAGTCTAGAACCTGGCAGGCTTGAAACCCTAAAAGAGCTGGTGTTTCGGTTCAAGTCTGAAGGCAGGAAAAGACAGATGTTCCAGTTCAAGACAGTTAGCAGGAGGAGTTTCCTCTTATCCAAAGGACAGTCAGCTTTTTGGGACTTACCACTAACCAGGGGAGGCCTACCATGTTGGGGAGGACAATCTGCTTCACTCTGTTGACCATTTTTAAATGTTAATTTAATCCAGAAACACCCTCACAGACACACCCAAAATGATGCTTGCCAAGTATCTGGGCACCGCAGTCAGGTTGCCCCCTCAAAGCCGGCCACCACATGGGAGGCTGAGACGAGGCAAAACTCAGGTTATGAAGTGGGGAGCAATAACCCAAACCATTGTTTATGGTCCCCTAGAGCATAGATCACCCATTGAACTCATAGCTCTGGCTGAGGAAATCTCTAGACAGAACATTGAAGTGCCAGGTGGCCCCTTCAGCTGCACATGAGATGTACAGGAAGACAGAGAGGATTTAAAGAAGGAGCTATTTCGTTTATAAGCAGAATGTAGGGGAATATAAATGTCTCAGAACATGGTCGATCAGAAAATAAGACCATCTCTCTTTCCCAGCACACACACTTCCCATCCCAGGCAGTAGAAAATTTTCCAAGTGAAACTAGTCCCGGAGCTAAAAATCCATCAAGGTTGTCATTGTAAGATCTTTCACTAAGACCTAAGACAGCTATTTGGGAGGCTGAGGCAAGAGGATGATTTGAATCCAGGAGTTTGAGGTTGCTGCAAGCTAGGCTGAGGCCATAGCACTCTAGCCTGGGCAACAGAGTGAGATGCTGGCTCAAAACAAAAAACAAACAAAAAAAAAGGATTGCAACAGGCTTTAATCTGGTGCATACCAGACCCTCTCAGCTAGACCAAGGGGCTTCTATGAATCTTAAGGGAAATTCCCCCATCGGGTTCACACTCAGCCCAGAGGAGAAAGATCTCTGTCTCAAGAGAGAATAATAAATGTGACTTGGGGTTGGGGGCACAGAACCAGATTAGTCAGTCAAGGAAGCCTACGTGGTTTCAGAGACATTAAATTGTGCAAAATATCCCCAACTTGAAGCAGAAAGGTCAGAGACAGTCAAATGAAAAGACTTTCTGGACTTTTCATGGGCAGAAAGCAGGCAGAGAGAAGTACTCAATGGCAGATATGTGCCGTTCCTTATTGGAATGGGAGGACAGCTCAGAAGGCAGAGCCAAGATCCCAGAGTGTGGAACCAAGGAGAACCGAGGAGAACCATGGGCTGTGGGAATGGACTGGAAAAAGAATGGCAAAAAAATTCTGTCTCCCCACATTTTGGAGTTCTGACACCTGCATCCCTGCCTCAGACTAGTGATGGAGAGGGTCAGGAAAGGTCTCTTGTTCTTCGTGCTACAGGAGATCATCAAAGGGATCATCTCAGCAGGGGTCATGAGATCTTTGGGACTATTGAGTGGAGGTCATGAGACTATTTTAGTGAGAGATGGGATAAATCCAGCACAGGCCACCGGATGATTTTGATCCAGGATGGGATAATAGGATCAGAACCTTTACAAGCTCTGTGCTTCTGCTCAGAAGCCGGAATTTGTATTTCGAGAGCATAGTCTGCCCTTCTTCTCCTCTGCTGGCAAATATATTTTTTCTCCTTGCTTCTCCTGAAATCACATTCCCCTGTTTTTCTGATGCTGCCTCAGGTACAAGTGCAGAGCTTTCAATAACAGGCCCAAGGGGGCAGAGGGGACCCTAATCCAGGAACATTCCCTTCTTGTCCTTTGTCAGTGGAATTGTCCACTGTGGTTATCCTGTCCTTGTTTCACCACTTACATTGCTAAGTGGGGCAGGTACCATGTCTCTGTACTTGCAAGCCTCTGATTCAAGAGCAGGGCATCCGCAGAGCTCATCTGAGGAGCAACATTAAAGGCTTCTCACCAGTGGGAGGACCAAGGTCCTCAGCTTTGCCACTGAGACGGCTACCATGATGGCATAAGACTTTGGGCCAGGGGTGAAGGTATTGTGCATGTGGAAATGGTGAAAAGAATTCTCTGATCCCTCCTAGTGGAAGAAAGAATCAATTTCATCGCCCTTTATGCCTAAAACCGGCCTTGTGACCTGCTTCGGCCAATAGAACACGGCACGAAGGAGTTGCAGAGCTTAGATTTGCCTTTGCCCTCTGTGAACACAATCGCCACTAGGAGAAAGCCCAGCTAGATACTGAATGAGGAGAAGGAACATGAAGAGGGAGGTCCAGCCAAGTACCAAGGTCCTGGACAGGTGAGTGAGGTCATCCTAGACCCTCCAGACCCAGCTAGGGGACCAGCTACCTGAGGTCACGTGAACAAGTCCAGGGAAGAATAGAAAAACAGCCACCCAGTCAACTGACAGAGCCAGGAGAAGCCATATGTTGCGGTTTTAAACAACCATATTTTGGGTGGTTTGTTACTCAGCAATAAATAACTAGCAGATTTTCTTACTGATTATTTTTACATTCATATCCAAATGAAGGACACTGAGGAATAGTGACATATGTCAACTCACCACCTGTTCAAAGGTAAGCATTGCACACAGATTTCAATGTAACTCCTTTCCTTCTGCTAAAGTCTACCATAGTCACAGGCATTGAACCAACCTGAGTATAAATCCAGGATCATAAAAACGTATTGGATTAACAGCTGAACGGAACAGTCCTAAACCCACAAACCATGTCATTGGTTTATTTTTATGAAAAAATATACACTTGCGTAGTTATTATTTTAAAATGACCCCAAGGACCTTTCTTCCAAATTAGGGGTGAGCGTTTTTTCGCTAGACCTACTTGGGACAACTTTGAGAGAACATTACTTAACTCAGAAAATATCGGTTAGCCCCTCTAACTGAGAAAAACCTTAGTCAGCTGTAACAACATGGTCACAGCAAGGAAGGCAGAGGAATTTGAGGTCATTGTTTTAAAATGTGGCTGACTGCAATACTTGCTAATAAAAAATTCAAATAGAGCTTGATGTGTGAACAAAAGTCTTCATGAATGAATAGCTCTTTCTTCTTATTGAAGAAAAAACTTCGCATAAGCAATGATGAATTTCCTTGTCAGGGCATTTTAACAGAATGAGGGTGCATAGAAGTTATAGGGACACTCAGCCAGCCTCTGGGGTTGCCCCTGTTTACTGGCGTCCTGCCCGTGGCTGGAACTCATGCAAGTCATTTTGGTTTATGTCTCTGTTTTTGTTTGTGAGAAGACACATATTTCCCCACCCCCGCCCCAGGGCTTGTACCATTTGAACCTGTGGCTCTTCTAAGCATGGAAGAATGAACTGATAACTCCAGGATTAAATATCGGTTCCAAGATTCCCTTGGCATTACCCATTCAAAATGTAACTCTGCTGCTTGCTCTGAGACCCTGAGCAAATCCTGGAACCTCTGCGAATCTCCGTGTCTGAGACCTGTGCTGGGTACACCTGAAACAGTGCCTGGCACTTAACGGTACTTCTCTTATTGAGTTTTTATGAGGACTTCATGAGTTACTATTTGTAAGGCTCTTAGAACACCGGCTTGCACACATCAGAGTTTGCTGAATAAATAAAAATCTAGCCTCTGTTGCAATCAATGGACACCAGACCACAGGAGTGTGTTTTCAGTTGTGAAAATGAAATACAGAGTCAAAAACCTGATGACTTCCGACCAAGACCAGTAGTCCAAATACAACCGTGCACTGGTATTCTGTGTGACCATGTGCACTGATGCCTCTGTGCATACCATGCCAGGCACTCCAGCCTGCATGGGGGGCACACAGCAGTGAAGAAGAATACATAACACATGGCTACTTTGGTGGCCTAGGACGGCCTCTACTGTGGGCACTGATTTGTTCTACTTACTCTGAGGAGCTACCTGCCTCCAGAAGGGATATAAAATTGATGCGCATGCCTCTCAAGTGTCAGCCTTTATCTCGCCAAGGGGAGTATGTGACCATCCGGACCGATCAGAAGTTGTCTCTCTTTGGCATTAGACTCTCCAGTTAACAATACCAAGAAACCTAGACTGTCTGGTTTTGACCACTCTGAAAGTGTTTTAAAAATCTCGGGGCATGGGGCCTGGAAATTTGCACTATCATCAAAGGCCCTTAAGCTATGAATTGCAAAACTGGCATCTGGGACCCCTTGACCAAGTCCACAGTCAGACTAAAAGAATCAGAATAAATCATAATAAAGTCACACCTTGACACTGCCGGCTGGTTATGGAAATTGATCACTGGGTGGTAACCAGTAGTTTAAAAAATGAAATGAAGGGGACTAGAGTGGAACGGACCTGAGTGACATGGAAAGGAAATAATGGAGTGAAGATAATAAGGGGCATAGTGTTTTATGAAACGTTCTTTGTGGCTTACTTACACATGTTCGTATTGATGTGTAATGTAAAAGATATTTATTAATATATTTCTCACTGTAGATCTTGGCCAAAACTAAGTGTGAGAGCCATGCCCTGAAGTATATTTTTAGAACTTGTTTGCTGACAAGTATCCTCCAGGGAGCATGTTAGGAATATAAGTCCCTGTGTAAAAAAATAGCTGGACATTCTGGCCAGTGCCACAGTCCCAGCTACTCGGGAGGCGAGGGAGAAGGATCACTTGAGCCCAAGAGTTTGAGGATGCTGTGAGCTATGATGCCACAGCACTCTATCCAGTGTGACAGAGTGAGATTCAGGTCTAAAAGAAAGAAAGGGAAGAAAAGGAAGGGAAAGAGGAAGGGAAGAAGGAAGGAAGGAAGGGAGAGAGGGAGGGAGGGAAGGAAGGAAGGAAGGAAGGAAAAGAAGGAAGGAAGGAAGGGTAAGTGGGCCCTCCCGCTGCTGCCCAGATTGGGTCTGTTTGGAGCGGGGTGGGGATTCCCTGCTTCCGCCTCCTTTCTTTCTTTAAGTAACAGGCAACCCAGTGATTCCAATACCAAGTGGGAAGTGAGAGAGTAGAAGGCACTGCCCCAAGAACACCCAGCTCTGCTTTTGAGGGAAAAAAAAGTTGGCAAAGAAAGGTAAACACTCTAAAAAATTGCTCATCAGAGTGGCAAAGATGCAAAATTGAGATCTGATGAAAGCCCTGCAGCAAAGCAGCGCGGAGACGGAGGGCGCGGTAACTGAATGTGAGCGGAGATGATGGACCGTCCGCATGTGTCCCTTTCTGAGGGCCAGGGTGCTCATTCCTTCTCTTATCTCCTGAAACTGTCAAAGGGTCCTTTACAGAATAGCTGGCTTAACTCCTACAAGCCCTCTGAGTACAAATATGGAGACAGGCTCGGCTCGACGATGGGGACAGAGGTGGGATTCGAACTGTGTCCTTCCGATCCAGCACCTGGCTTTCTGAGGTTGTCGCCTTTCCTCTTCTGGAGCTTGCCAGCAGACTTGGTCTGCTCTCCTCCATTGCACATGCACGAACTTCACGAATTCTCCCACCTGATCCTGTCTGGTGGAGGGGACGGCCACTCTGCGGGCAACGGGATGCGAGGTCAGTTTTAAGGGCTTACGTGACATCTTCCAAGTGAGGAAGTAGCAGCCAAGAAGCCCTGTTTCATGCGCTCCTGGGGCAGCACGGTTGCTCCAGGTTTGCACTGAGGATGAAGTGGGAGGGAAGGTTGTACAGCGCTGATTCGCTCATCCCGCCTTTCATTCAATGCCTGTCTGCTGGGTATCTACAACACACCAGGCACTGTTCTAAGCCGGGAACACATGGGGAACTAGATAGACACGGTCCTAGCTCTTGCCAAGTCCCTGCCTAGTCTAAAGGAGGGAGGCAGATTAAGAACAAAGAGGTTTAAGAAAAGAAAAAATACTGCAAATAAATTAAACTGGGTTAAATGGTGGAGTAATTCAGGGCCTCTCCATGCAAGGGACACAGCTGCCTTTCAGAACAATGTCATTAAGATACAGGCTGGATCCCACTGGCTTTAAGGAAGAAATGTACTTTGCCAGGTGCCCGAGTCTTTGGATACACTGTCCTGTGACTCTGGATGCTCGTCTGTATAACCCCTCCAAGCTATTAGGTACCTGTCCTACATGTTTCTGTGTTTTGTTCACTGTGATGGAGGTACGTATGCCTTAATCTTCAAGAGAACATCAGGTAATGAAATTGAGACCAGTGGACATGGTTGGATGCCAATTCGAACTCGATTTTAAAAAATAGGTAAAGTGGCTTGGTGCCTGTGGCTCAGCGAGCTAAGGCGCCAGCAACGTACACCTGAGCTGGAGGATTCGAATCCAGCCCGGGCCGGCCAAACAACGACGGATGAAACCAAAAAATGGCCGGGCGTTGTGGCGGGCGCCTGTGGTCCCAGCTACTTGCGAGGAGGAGGCAAAAGACTCGCTTGAGCCCAGGAGTTGGAGGTTGCTGTGAGCTGTGATGCCACAGAACTCTATCCAGGGCGACAGCTTGAGGCTCTGTCTAAAAAAAAAAAAAAAAAAAAGTAGGTAAGGTACCTTCTAACTAAACCATGAGGCTGTCTCAAATGAATAGCTCTGTGTGTGTGTGTGTGTGTGTGTGCACGAGCATGCACGCAGACACGCAGTGTTTCCTCTGATGAGCAGAAGCTTCTGGGGCCAGCACTTATCCGTGAGCTACAGATGTCACCCACCTTCCCAGGACATCATGTATATAGTGGGAAGGGGGGAAAAACTCACTCAAGACCTGAGGACCTGAGGATCTTAGAACAGGGCTCAGCTGGACGCTGGGCAGCCCCCGCCCCCACTTGCCCAGCCAGACCCTGGGCAGTGCCACTGGACCTCGTGTGTCACAAGGAGCAGAGAAGGTCCCAACCTTCCTTGTCTTTGGCCCTGCTCTTGGTTTCCTGTTATCTCTGCGGTGCTGGAAATACCATGGAAAGGGAAGGGCAGCGAAGTTCTCATTTTCACGCAGCACTTCGCATTTTTAGCATCACTGCCGATGGCTCAGAGGGGGTTTTCATGCTACACGGGCCCTGAGAACTCATGGTGGTCAGCAGTTCATTTAATGGATGTATGCATTTAACCATTTAAGTACTAAGTTGTTTTTAGCCGCCAAACCCTTTGTTGAAACAAAATTTCATGCAGTTATAAAACATATAGAACAGATGCAAGCGGGTCCCCTTCCTTCAGGGGAGGCCCTCGAGGTGCCCGGAGCTCCTCATGACAACTCAGTTGGGGGAAAGCCCACCTTGTTGAAACCCCCTCCCTTTGTAGAAGGGCCGGGCCGGGCGGGGTGGGGAGGCGAGACTCTGCTCCCGTGGCAAGTTGGTAGAACAGCTGGCACAAAAATCCCACAAAACACACACACAAAACAGTGGTAGAATGTGGATGTGGAGGGAGGGGTCGTGGCAGGACCTGGAGGTTGGCCTGGAAAGCGGGTTCATCGCAGTTGGAGAGAAGCGGCTGTTTAGACCGCCAGGGAGTTGCCGTGTGCATTGCGCACGCACCCTGGGGCTCCCAGCCCGAGACCTGCTCTGTGATACGTTTATCCCCCGGAGCTCTTTTAGCGTGTTACAGGTTTCGATGCTTTTATGTAACTGGATGTTGTCAATCTGGTGCACGTGAAGCAAGGAAGGTAGGGCTGCTGTCGGCCGCCCCGGGGCCACGGCTCCCCTTCCCACCGAGAGTGTCACTGGCCTCCCCAGCCTGGCTCGTGGCCATGCCCAAAGTGCTCTGGGCTGCTCTGAGAGGAACAGCTCGTTGGTCCCATGTGTCCCAGCAAGAAGGGTGGACTGGGGGACAGAGCTCCGGCCTGAGAGGCAGGGAGTGGGGGAGATGCCCAGAGGGCACTACCTGGGCAGACTCACTGTGTGTCCAGGATACGATTCTTAACCTCTCTGGGCTTCAGTTTTCTAACTTATAAAATGAAATTGACAATAGTAGGGTTCACCTGAAAGGGTCAACATGAGGAAAAAATGAGACCAACCCTAGACAAAGCTTAGGGTAGTGGCCAGCACACCTTAATAAATGCTAGGTGTTTGGGGCTCCCCACTGCCCCGTGGGCATAAGGCAGTGGGCATAAGGCACGGTGGCCGGAAGATAGCCGCAGCCACAATGGGCATTGCAGCCTCAGACCTGGGAGGTTCTCACCAAAGGAGGCCCAGGTACACTGCCATTTAACTTTGAGGAGGGTGATCTTCTGAAGACCTTTTGGAAGAATTTACGGACGGGAATTGGACTGCTTGCTCAGCCGTGCCAAACTCTCCCGAAATGCCAGGCACTTTCTGCTGAACACCTCTTCTGCATTTTGCCATTGAATCTCACGTGGCCCTGCGAGATGGGTGCTGTTTTAGCTCTGCTGTCGATGAGAAAGCAAGGCGTGGAGAATTTGGGGAACTCGCCCAAGGCCATCCAGACGGTAAATGGGGTTGGGGGCCAGAACGAAATCCTGGGACTCGATTCCCCTCTGTTTTTGTTTCCTTGTTTTTGTTTTGCTTTGCTCCATTTTTGGTGGAGTCAGGAGACGTGTGTACCAATGGAGCACAGCGGATGCTGCTCCACACAAGATGGCAAAGCGCAACGTGGGCACGACCTGGCAGCTGCAGAGGGGCGGGGTGTCCCAGAAACCAACTCCAATGGGCATAAGGCCCGGTGGCCGGAAGATGGCCACAGCCACAATGGCCGGGGCCGGGGCACTTCTTTCTTCAGTACAATTCAGCAGATTCGCCGTCCCGCAGATTCTGGCATGGACACCCTGCTTCGATGTGAACCCACAGCCCTCTTAACCTCTCTGCAATTTAGTTTCCTCCCCACAGAATGGGGATGCTAATTCCTAACGCCACACAGTATTGTCCTAGATATTGAAAGTGCACCGTATGTTATTGTGATGTATGCGTGTTGTACATTCTGCGCGCCACCCAGGACTGTGAGCAGAGCAGAGACAGACTGGTCAGGCCCAGGAATTCTCAGAACTTTGGCTAAATGGGCTTTTTATTGTGACACCAGGGTAACTGTCAGGAAGAGATGGAACACTCTCATTTTGGGGGTAGAAATAATAATGATCGTGCTGAATGCTGATTTACAAGCTCCCTTTGGACAGAGAGGGGTGTCGTGCTGAGGGTCACTCACTCTGCTTGTCAGGGGCAGATCTCGGATTTGAAACCAGGTCAGCTGAGGAGCCCCTGAAGGTTCCGGTACACCGTGGGATCCCTCAGGGCTCTGGACAATTACAAATAGAAATAAGGGCCTTTGAGGGCTTGCCACTTGTCTAGACCGCAGGCCTTAGCAAGGTGCTAAGCGCACAGCAGCCACCGACAGGCTCTGTTCAGTTGTATTGACGAACCAGACACCTGGTCTGCCCCATGTTCTGTGTCCCCACTCACAGCCACCAGAGCCAATCCTGGGACTCCCTAAGGAGGCAGTTGTCAGGTTCCTTTTGCTCACCTGAACTCCACACCTGTCTTCAGCAGACAAGACAGCAGTGCCCTGGGAATCTTTGTGGTGTAGCAGCCGCGTATTTGTGAAGTGCTAGAGAAAAGCATCCCTGTCCCCAGCTCAGCCCCTGAGGATGGCTCACTTTCCAGCTCTCCCTGCCAACGGGCTGCCTCTATGGTTGATTAGGGTAATGAGGCTTATGCGAGCTCCCTCTGTCCCTCCCCATGTCCTTGGCTCTGAGAATGAGCCCTCTGTCTATCAATACTGTCTGGCACCAGAAGAAAGCCCCTCTCCCTTCCTGCACCCTCATCTGGTTGCCTGGAAACCAGGACAGAAGCCTAGAGCATCTTGGGTCTCTTTCTAATTTCCCTGCCAGGTCCCAAACGCCAGCAGTATTTGTTTTATGCTGAACCTTTGCACTGCAGTGGCTTGCCTTAACCTTGCCCAGAATGATTTCATCAACCTGCGTAAATGTGATGCAGAGAGACAGGGACAGCCACTCCAGACTCAGTGTCATTTGGTTATTGGTACACGAGGTCATAATTAACAGTGAAGGCAGAAGATGGATTGTTTCAGAAGGAGCCAGGACTAGGATCAACTTGTGTGTGTGCGAGTGTGCACGCACGCGCCCAGGCGCATGTGTCAAAACTGGCAGCTTTGTGAATTGTAGTTTGCTGTAGCCACGTGCAAAAGGGAAGAGAGATGTTTCTTCTTCCAAAAGAACAAAAACCTGTCTTAAAAATAAACATCCTTCTTTGCTTGACAAAAGCTGCACAACTCAGGGTAAAGGCGCCAATACTCTGCCTGGCCTATTCCCCAACTGTGCCTCAATAGGAATGTTGATCCTTTTCAGATAGAGCCAGAAGAGAAGCAAAGATTCAAAGAGTCACAAACAGGAAGAGAACTCGCTTTACCCCATCCCACCCACACTTTGGCTTAACGCTGAAAGGGCAGCCAGAGTTTAGGACCCAACCTGGCACCTGTCGCCTCTACTGTGTCCTGGCTTGTGCTAGCTGGGTGCCACATGTCCCCCAGGCTGAGAGGCATCGCATTTATGGTGTGTGGGATTGGATTTTCTTTCCTGCAAAGGCTTCCCTGTGTTACCCAAACACGAAATCTTTTGAGGAATCATCTAATCAGGCCCCACTTACTAGAGATTAGCAGCCATGCGTCTGGTCCCTCCCGGCCCCTTGGCCCGCTAGGTGTTCCCTCATTCTGCAGATGAAAATGGAAAGGCCCAGAGTGGCTGAGCGTCTTATCTGAGGTTACACAGCTCCTGGGCCATGAAGCTAAAACCTGAATTACATAGATAACTCAGAAATCATTTTAAGAAATACTTTACCTTACTTCCTGCATCTCAAGATCTTGAAAGCAGATACTGATTCTTAGAGCAACAGTCTCTTGGAAAATTCTTTATTTTTTTTTTTTGGCCAGAGCCAGGTTTGAACCCACCACCTCCAGTATATGGGGCCAATGCCCTACTCCTTTGAGCCACAGGCGCCGCCCTGTCTTGGAAAATTCTCATCGCTCAGTGAATGCAATGGAATGGAACTAATGAAAGAGAGGTATACAGCATGGCTGAAACGGTCCATGTGCTACGTCATCTCGGCAGAGTCTGTAAGAAGCACTTCGACGCGCTTTTCATCAAGAGTTGAAGTGTGGAATGTTTTTACTCCATGACTGAACCCTTGTCTCCCTTCTCATTCCTTCCCTGGGCTTCCTTTGCCTCCTAGTCTTTGAGAGTCTGGTGTCTTGAGTGGTATTTTCTTCAGCAGTGGTTTTTCTCCTCCTAGCTGGAAGGTTATTTTAGAGACAAAGCCATTTGAAGAGAGGGATCCATATGCTTTCCTCTCATAAATGGAGGCAGAGTGGCTAATCAGAAAGTGGCTAATAATCAACCTGGGTCTAAATCCTGGCCCTGCCACTTTCTCGCCTGTACAACTTAGAGAACATTGATAACCCACCTAACCCTCAGTTTCTAATTGTGAAATGGGGGTAATAATGATTCTAAGTTATTATAAGATATACTAATAAAAGAAAGGGATAAGCACATTGCTAACAAAGACTCAATAAGAGGTAGACTATTATTATTCTGTTACCAACTTGGAGGCTGTGGGCTAGATGAAGGCTGTGAGATAGATTACGACTAGAAATCATAATGCCTAAACCCAAGGAGGGCACTCAGAAGAGGATTTCCTGGCACAAAGAGGGCATTTTCGTGGATACTGGTGCTGTGCTTCCTACATTCTTTTAAGTTTTCTAAATCTTTAATATAGCATTAGCCTAGAGGGAAATATCTACTTACCCACATTCTCAGTACAGGAAGATATTGAACATACAAGGTGATTCCCATTCCATTTGAAAGTACAACACTCTAGATTTCAGTGAGAGAATGTGAAATTACAGCCTTAAATAAAAATTTTTACCCACAGCCCTTCTGCTATCCTAGCATTCAAAGGCAACATCAGGTGATCGTGTTATCAACAGGTATATCCTACCTGCTGAGGGATAAATTCTTCTAAATTCTATGTACAAGTCAAAACTTTAATGTCTTTAATCATTGTTCTCATCTTTGTAACTTTGATTGTTCCCTGGACAAACATTCAAAGGGTCTTGTGTGTATAAGGCAGGATGTGAAACTTCAAGGGATACAACACATATAAGAAACAGACCCTCCTTTCCAGATGTTAGTTTCTGGGCCTGATCACCCACCTGAGTGTCTCTGAGGATTCACTGAGCCTCATTACCTGGATCAGCTCTCCACACTCCACACTCCCTCAGCCTCACACAGCAGGGACTGGAGTGGAATTGGTCTGTGCTTTGGCTGGGACAGGATCTAAGCCCCCTTGCCTCTCCCCTTCATTGTTCCTGGTCACCTTGCAAGACCCTGCTGTGCCTATTTCCCTATTGCACATAGCCTCTTGTCCATCACTGAGGCTTGGTTGAAAGATAATTTTCTTTTCACAGAAGATAGTTCTTCTTGCCTCTGTCCGTTCAAAGTCTCCCTTATCTTCCTTATGCAAATCAACCCAGCTCAGCAATTTGCCAAGAGGATAACTTCATATGTTTCCCTTCTCAGGAAACTGATTTGTACTTTCATGCAAGCTTCCTGGCACCTTGGAGACTGTTAGAGACACCGAAAGGATTGAGTCTAATGGTGTGAACCTTAGGTGCCAAGGGCTAACATCTGGGTTCATAATTTGTAACATATGGTCCGTTTCAAATCTTGCCATCCACCAGCCGGCTGAGCAGTTGCTGCCAGCCTTCAGGGCAGCCACACACTCAGCATCTTCGCTGCACTGACTTATTATTCTTCAAACTAAAAGCAATTGTCCTTGCTGTGGTGTGGGAGAAGAACTTTGGATTAGCTACTGATGGTAACAGCTGCAGTTTACCGAGCAAGGGCCACACGCTGCCATGAGCACCCTGCCATCTGTCTGCCTCGGATGCTCAGAGCAAACCTGTGTATGATGGCAGAATGGGTCCCATTTTACAGACAAAAACAATGGAAGCTCACAAAGGTCAAGTAACTTGTCCAAAGTCATAAAACTGGAGGTCATGATGAATTTACACTTGGGTTCCTGCGATTTTGGTCTCTGATCTAGACCAAAGGAGACCCTGGTATCTATTTTCAGTAACATGCCATCATGAGGTAGTCAACAACGTCCACTTGGCAGTTATTATTAACCCAACAGTGGGGCGTCTGTGCATTTGCAACTGATGTGCCCAAGAACCCAATGTGGAAGGTCCTAACCTATCTCATTGTGCAGCGAGAGCTTCGCGGCCTGGCCAGGCTGCAGAGCAGCGGATGTGGGGAGCAAGCTCGGCCGTGCTCTCAGCCACCACTTTTGATCACATTGTAGTTGATTCACTATGTGACTTTTGGCAAGTCCCTTAACCCCCTGCAAGGGGGCAGGAGGCTTTTCTTCTCTGGCAACTAAAGCTGTTGGCCTGGAAAATCACTAAGGTGCCTCCCAGGGTTTCCACACGGACTCCCCCCATGATGAGATCTAGAATTAGAGCCAGCCTGGCCAGCCTCCCATCTGCAGTGCCTGGATTTATTTACCCTCAGAATCTCTGGCGACGCAACAGCTTGCCCATATGGGCTGCCCCACCCTGAGACCTGGGACAGGCCCAGTGACAGGCAGCGGAGCCAAGGTTCTGGTGTCCCTGGAGGAGGGAATTAGCCCGGGGCCACCATGGCCGCCGTTTGGCCCGCTGCGTGGCTGGTCTACCAGAGGGCTGCAGTCCGCGGGTGGAAGCTGAGCGGGCGCTGTGTGCAGCTGCTCTCCCGCAGACAGCCCCATGGAGCGGCTTGCTGGCTGCCTCTGCTGCTTTTATTGCTTCATTATCTCTCAAATCAGAAAACGTGAGGGCTGCAGCTTTGGCTACAATCTGTTAACTCCCTAGCTCTCAGAGGCCCAGCTCCTGCTGAATCCAACAAATGATGTCGCTCCTCGCCTTTCCTAACCATCATCATTTTGCACACACCCTGAGCGGGTGGATTGCAGATGCCCTCTGTTCTTTGTCCCCAGTTTTACCAACAGCACTGCTCTGTGGCAGTGAGGGGGAGTGGTAGGCAAGACGTCATAAACTCGAACCCACTGTGCTCACATCCATCCTTTTGTTCCTTTTGTTGTTGATTTTTAGGAGATGACCTCCTGAGCACCCCAAAGCTGAAGGTTTATACCTTTAATCTGCAAGCCCCTGGTGCTAGTACTTAACAGGTTGCTTTTAGGAATGTGTTAGCAATCCCAGATCCCATGTGGGAGGAAGCCACCTGCCTACTCAATACTGTACATAGGTAGAGCTGGCCTTTCTGCCATTTACAGAATGACAGTGCATGCTTGCTTTCCTGTGCTAGGTTAAAGGACTACTTCTTCATGTCCAATCCTTCCAGCATCCTCCAGCAATACCTGGCAAAACTACTGGAAATTGTTTTAAAGACTTGAGATTGTCCCGATGCTTCTGTTGTTTTTCTTTCTTTATGCAGAGGAGGAATTCCACCCTGTAATGATGATATTGAAAGACAAGAAAAGGAGAAAGAATATTCATTCCTTCCAGGGTATCTGGACTGAAAAGGTGCCCAAACTCAACATTACCTGGGTCCCATTTCTCTTTGGAGGGCAGGTGGTTCCTCTGCCCTCCTGCAGTGTGTGGCTCCCCTCTGAGCAGCTGTGCCCCAGCCCTGCTGGACTGTGTCAAGTACATGGGGCAAGTATGTAAACAACACATGTAATTGCAGCTGTGGTTATTACCCCAAGTGAACCTGATCTTGCAGCAACTTGATCGCTGGAACCTTCCCTCACACAAACCAGAGATGCAGCCGCCCCGTGTCATCTCAGGTTGCGGGTCTAGGTTGCATGATGCTGATGAGATTAGCAGCGTTTGCTCAGCTTCATTTAGGATTTGCACTAGCTCATGTAAGAGCAGTGCTGCTTGATGGTTGCAAGGCGTTTTCCAACGCTGCTTCTTGGGAATCACTCGAACGACTGCCTCCAAGGTTCCATGTGAGCAGGAGAATGGGAGCAGGTGGTGGCACCTGAGGCAGCCAGGCCAGCTAGCTCCCAAGGCAGGGCAGGACATGAGGCAGCACACCTGCACTGAAGGGGCCTAATGTGCTCTCGGGCAGCCTGAAAGGGCCTGGGGTGGGGCCGGAGAAGGGGATGAAAGGATGAAGAGGTTGGCGAGGTGTGGTGTGCTGGGGTGAGACAGGTCAGGTCTGTGCCTGTAGAATGATGAGGACCCAGGGAATGTGGCTACAACCCCGGGGATGCTTCAAGGAGGCAGGTATGGCCCTGTTCAAATGCCAGAAAATTGAACAAGGAGGAAAGAACAGTTCATGAAATAGGCAGGGCGTGAACCACAAGACAGTGAAGACTCATCGCTGGCTTCATGCTGAGCACGCATCAGGGTTGAGACCCACCCGATGTGAGGGCCGAGGTCCTCATTGCTGGGAGCCTTGGACCTAAGACAGGGAGACGGGCGTGGGGAGTGAGGCCCGGCACAGCACGGAAGCTCACGAGTGACTTTCCGGCATTTATGGACTATTCCTCCTGTCCAGGTGTTGTGCCCAGAGCTGGGGATGGACAGGGGAAAGGATCCCATCCCTCTTATCAGGCAGCCAGCAGATGGTCAGAAAACATTAAGATCCTTGTGACTGTGGAGTTTGGGGTAAAACGTGGGGGGCATAAGGGAACTGAGGGTCCAAATGAATCTGGGGGAGAGACACGTGAGGGTGGAGGGAAGCACCTGCCGAGATTTGCCAGATGTGGTAGAATTATTAATAATGGGAGTAACTATCACTTTATTGTGTGTTTAATCAGTGCTAGGCACTGTGCTGGGCAGAACAGGACAGTATAGTATAGGACAGCATGGCCTCGAGTACATAGTACAGTAACAGGGCAGGGCAGTGTAATGCATGGATAGCAGAGCACAGCACGATAGGACGTGGGAGCCGAGACTGGGGTCTCATCTGTCGCCAAAGCCTGCGCTTGGTTTAGCATTAGTCCCTAGCAGGGCAACAGAAGTGGGGCGTGAGCTGGGGCCTCGATGATGATCTGTGGACCTTCAGGCACTGTGGCCAGAGTTTGAGACCAGCTTGCTAAATAGCACCTGCGACCTCCAGTGAAGTGTCTTCCCTGCCAGGGTGACACAGCCAAGCAGGAGCATCAGGCCTGAGGCTGGCCGGGCAGACCTCGCACCCAAGCTTTAAGAAATCTCCCCACCCAGCTGGGCTTGTGCAATCCACTCCCCCGCACGTGATCAGCTTTGCTTAAAGCAGCCATAGGGTCTTTCATGGCTTAAATTGCACTTCCCCTTAGCGGTGGTGGGCTGGGAGGGCAATCCCCTTCACCTTAACCCCTGGGAGTGCACGGTGAGTGTGGCGACTAAGCGGGGAGGGGTCGGCTTTCGGCTTCCGCATCTCGGTTCCCTCTGATTTTGAGACTTGGACATTGGAATAATTTTGCTACTTGCTCCTCCAGGGATTTAGAAACTGAACCAGACAGGGCTGTTAGGAAATGAGTAATGATGAGCAGAAGCAATTTTCCTGGTGGGCTCTGGCTCCGGTAGGAGTGTCAGTCTTTGCTTTGGACGGAGCTCCTTGTCTGTTCTGTTCTTGATTTATTCTCACAGCGCTGCCCAAGTGCAGTTAAAGTTAGCGGCAAAGGGGGGAGCAGACGGTGGGGATCCCCAGGGCTGAGATGCCGCCAGTGAGAGGCGCTCAGCCTGCTGAGTGGCCTGGGCTGGAGGTTGCGGTGCTGTATAGAACATTCTGTTCTTAGAGGTGAGAAGAGGGCTGTGCCAAAGGCCTATCACAAGGGATCCGTCACAAAGGCCTATCGCAAGGGATCCGTCACAAAGGCCTATCGCAAGGGATCCGTCACAAAGGCCTATCGCAAGGGATCCGTCACAAAGGCCTATCGCAAGGGATCCGTCACAAAGGCCTATAGCAAGGGAACCGTCACAAAGGGCCTATCGCAAGGGAGCCGTCACAAAGGCCAATCGCAAGGGATCCGACACAAAGCCCTATCACAAGGGATCCCTCACCAAGGGCCTATCACAAGGGATCCGTCACAAACGGCCTATCCCAAGGGATCCGTCACAAAGGCCTATCACAAGGGATCGTTGGGTAAGTGAAGACGGTTCCACCTGCCCAGGCCTGGGGAAAGTTCTGTTTATGAAATCTCTCTCACTGGCCTTATCAGGGGCCACTCAAACACGCAAGAGCATTTTGGAAACGCTGTCCAAAGTAGAAGGGAAAGGAGCAGCAGACAAGCTGTCCACAGATTGTCCAC
>CAUYON010112865.1:0-11923 GCA_963573935.1 Arctocebus calabarensis
AATCCAGCCCAGGCCCGCCAAACAACAATGACGGCTGCAACCAAAAATGGCCGGGTGTTGTGGCGGGTGCCTGTAGTCCCGGCTACTTGGGAGGTGAAGGCAAGAGACTCCCTTGAGCTCAGGCATTGGAGGTTGCTGTGAGCTGTGAAGCCACGGCACTCTATCAAGGGTGACAGCTTGAGGCTCTGTCTCAAAAAAAAAAAAAAGGAAAATCATAAGGAAATATATTAATACCATTAAATGGAAGTAGGTTATCAGAAAGGTCTATATTCTTGTCATCTTCACATCTAGAAGGTGGAGGAGGAGGAAGAAAGGAAGGTTTGGTCTTGTCTTGGGTCACAAAGGTGGAAATGGAGAAGGTGCAAGGGGAGGAAGGAGAGACAGGCACACTTGGTGTAACTTTGATTCATAAAATCAGCATAAAGTGCACTCACACAGTTCAAACCAGTTTTCAAGGGTCACACTGTACTTGGTAAGAAGTAAACAGGTATTAACCATTATTGACATCTAAGCTATAACTTACTCTTCATTTAATAGTGTCTGAGAAGTACTGTATACATTTCTCTGTTAAGCTGTGGGAAATAGAATCTCCTGATAATTTTAAAACATATTCCTCTGACAGTAGCCATGCCATCTTTGTTTCCCCAAGGTCAAGGAGAAGATAGAGTCCTGTTTGGCCTGCGGAATTTCGTGAAATTGGTGTCACTGTATAAGCTATCATTGTGAGAGTGAGCAATGTGATATATCAAGCCCTGCTCCTAAAGGAGTAACTTTAACAAAAGTTTATATTTAGATTAATCTCTACCTTCTACATTGAGAATTGTTTGCATTTCCCTTCTAATTTCATCAGTTACTGCCGGCATGAAAATAACCCATATTTTGTACCAATCAGAGAGGCATTTTTAGGAGAGAGGAGAGAAATGAGCTGCAAGTGCCAACTTTATTTTCATTTTGTTAATTCACCAGCTATTTATTGAGTCCCTCCTTTCTTTCAGGCGATACACTGGATAACATTGATATATAGACATGTTATCTGCACTCAGGAATCTAAAAATTGAATGGCTGGGCGTGCTGACTCACGCCTGTGATCCTAGCACTCTGGGAGGCTGAGATGGGCGTACTACTTGAGCTTAGGAGTTGAAGACCAGCCTGAGCAAGAGCGAGACCCTGTCTCTACTAAAAATAGAGAAATTATTTTTAGATAGAGAATTATATCCTGTGATTGTGGTGGGCATCTGTAGTCCCAGCTACTTGGGAGGCTGAGGCAGGAGGATCACTAGAGCCCAAGAGTCCGACAGTCACAGCATCAACCTCAAGGCAACAGAGTAAGACTCTGTCTAAAAATATATATATATGATAAAATAATAATAAAATAAAATAGAGTGAAGGCATTTACATTCAAAAGCTTAATCCTTTATCGTATCTAGTGATACTGTGCAGATTTGGCCATTATTGAATGACCACCATTCGTTGTTTGAATATTTGAAAGCCACCATATGAATCAACTTTCTTGGCACTGGGAGCACTGGAATTTAAGTACCTTCTGTATCTAACAATAGGTAAAAATAAAAATCTTAGGATATCGAAGGAATATGTTTGATTTCGTTGTTAAGAAAAATCAGAATAGCTTTTAGCTCGTACTCTTCTACTCTGGTGCAGAAATTTGGTCTCTAAACAAGCATTGGATTAGGAGACCCAGCTTCTGACCCCTGTGATGTTAATGATTGTTCAGAAAATCTACCTTCCTGAGCCTCCCTTTCATGGTTTGTACAATGGAGATAAAGCCACCTGTTCTGGCCATTCTTTAAGGTTCTTATGACAATCAAATAAAAATATGAAGTATAAACTGAAAGTCTGGAAAAAAATTTAAGACATTAATAACTTAGGTCCACTGGATAAGTGGGAAGAAGTAGATTCTAGGAATATTGTTGTTTATAAACTGTACAAACTATAGTGGTTCAATACTAGTTTATAGAGATGTTTTTATTACTATTGGAGGAGGAGTAACGACAGAGCATTGTGTGTACCAAAGTGTTAGAATTTACATGGTTTGGTTTTTTATGTTTTTTTCAACTGTTAAAATACAATATTACTTTGGCTACTTTTGTTCTAAGTATAATTAATTAATTTTATATGTTCTTCAAAATACCCTGAAAAATAGAAAGTAAAAATTCACAAATTATCTTATTTATAATAACTAAACATTGTAAATGAATTTATTGATTACTTTTTACTTTATATATTTGTGGGTTTAATATGGATTTGTTTTTAAACAAAAATAGTATATAAAGAACATTATTGTTTGATAATTAACAACTGCTTAAATTATAGCAACAAATGGGAAGAATCATGAACAGCTTTAACATTAGTATTGAATGATACGTAGAATAAGCGAAGGTTTTAATTTCCCTTCTGTTCATTTCTGTGCAATTTCAGTCCGAATCTAAACTTTATAATGGCTCGGAGAAGGACAGCTCAACTTCAAACAAGCTCACAAAGAATCTCTTAAGGTACAAAAGAAAAATAACCCGGGAAGAAAAGAAAAGATCTACAAAGTAGTTACTCAGCACAGTCACGGACCCTTCTGTCATTGGTATGGCTGACTGGTTGAAGATTCGTGGTACACTAAAGAGCTGGATCAAGTTGTGGTGTGTGCTGAAACCCGGGGTGCTACTGATCTATAAACCCCCCCAAAATGGTCAGTGGGTAGGAACAGTCCTTCTGAATATCTGTGAAATCATTGAGCATCCATCCAAAAAGGATGGCTTTTGTTTCAAACTTTTCCATCCTTTGGAACAATCTATTTGGGCAGTGAAGGGTCCAAAAGGTGAAGCAGTTGGATCCATAACTCAGCCCCTCCCTAGCAGTTACTTGATCATCCGAGCCACTTCAGAGTCTGATGGAAGGTGCTGGATGGATGCTTTGGAGTTGGCTTTGCAATGTTCTAGTCTTCTTAAACATACAATGATCAGGGAAGGAAAGGAACATGACCTGAGCATTTCATCAGATAGCACACATGTGACTCTGTATGGCTTGTTACATGCTAATAATCTCCACAGCGTGACAACTTGCAGTTAAATGATAGTGAAATTGAACGACAACATTCTAAGGACCAAGATACGTACTCCGATAAATGTGATAAAGAAAATGATGAAGAACATGAGTCTGACAACGAGGTGATGGGGAAAAGTGAAGAAAGTGACACAGACACATCAGAACGGCAAGACGACTCGTACATCGAGCCCGAGCCTGTGGAGCCTTTGAAGGAAACCACCTACTCTGAAGAGAGCCACGAGGAGCTTGGGGAGGTAACGGTTTATTCTCAGAGATCCTATTTTTCTAGTTCTTGGGAATTTTCAAATGAAATTGAAGGTATTATTTGCTTAACCTATTGCTTATTTTCCTGAAAGAGAATATCTTTATGATAACTATTTTAAAAGTTGCATATCTATGAATTATTACTATATCAGGATTTATAAACAAATGAACATATATATTCATGCCAATAATGGTATGTTCTATTAAATTTAAAATTGTCCATTTTCTTCAAGTTTGCTTTTGAAACAGGATGTTGCTTAATGTCTTTGACACCTGCAAAGTAAATTGCAAGAAAAAATGAGTTTATAACTGTTATTACCAGTGTATAGAAGTAAATACAGGATAAGATAATACGTATGATGTTTTTTGTATCTGGACCTTTTGTATATTTTATTCACTTTGTCCTTTTACCTAAGTTTTATAGCTATAGAATTATTACAAAAGGTTGTTTTCCCTATTTTAAGAATGTTTGGAATAGTCTTGAAGAGAATTTGTATTTTCAACATTAGCCATCTTATCTACATGTCTTTGTGTCTGAAATACAGTTTTTAAATAATTTTTATTAATTACTAAAGGCTGGTGAGGCTTCTCAAACAGAAACTGTGTCTGAAGAAAACAAAAGCCTTATCTGGACACTGTTAAAACAAGTTCGTCCTGGCATGGACCTGTCCAGGGTGGTTTTGCCTACATTTATTTTGGAACCCCGTTCTTTCCTGGATAAACTTTCAGATTACTACTATCATGCAGATTTCCTTTCTGAGTAAGTAGACACTTACTTCTTTTATTTATTTATTTATTTATTTTTTGAGACAGATTCTCACTTGCCCTCAGTAGAGTGCAATGGTGTCATAGCTCACAGTAAGTCTCAAACTCATGGATAAATGATCCTCTTGTCTCCCAAGTACCTGACACTACAGGCACCCGCCGCAACTCCCACTATTTTTAAGAGATGGGGTCTCACTCTTGCTCAGGCTGGCCTCACACTCCTGAGCTCATGCAATCCACCCGCCTCCCGTAGTGTAGATTATTTCTTAAAATAAGAAGATACTTCATGACATTAGAAATTCTTAAGATTAATTAGTATTGTTTTTTCCAAAATCAAACTCTAATGAGACATCTCTCTTCCCCACCACTTTTATAGTCAACCTTAATAAGTATAGTTAATATTTTCTATAATGTTTACATTTATGAAGTTGAATTAAGAGACCATAAGCTTGAGGAAGACAGGAGTTCTACCTCTCACCCAACAACATTGCTTTATGCTACGTAGCTTCCTTGACCTGTTCAGTAAACTAACAAGGGAGCGGTGGTTTGGCATCATTTGTTCTCCTTCACTAATTCATTCAGGCCTGTCCTTCTGCTTTGTTCTTCATACTTACCTCTCTGCCTGCGTGTGAGGCAGTGCGGCTTGCTGAACCAGAATGCTTTGCCACTTGCTCGTTTTTAGAATAAATCCTTACTCTCTTTTTTAGGGTGTAATTCTGAAGAAACAGGCATAAAGGAGGCAGAGGAGAATCTGTCCACCTCTGTTCCAACAATTTCTTGGAAAATCAGTAAACTTTGCAAAGAATAGCACTTTGTTGCCCATTCTTCCAATTCTCACCTGCTGCCCCCACTCCTGCAATGCTGGCATTTTAATACACTGTGATTTATATAATATTAATTTGTGGCCCTGTGACCTGATTTTCAGAATCTGAATCAAGATATTTTTAGTTTCTATTAGTTGTATTAGTGAACTTTGCCCTCCCAAAATATCATAAGCCAACTCAAAATATAATTGATAAAATGTCAGAATTTGTTGCAAATTTTATCATGAAGTGTTAATCTCCCTAAAACGCAAAGAATTCTTAGAAATTGAGTGAAAATGATTAACAACCCTTAGAAAAAGGGGTGGAAGAATTGACCAGGCATTTCAAAAATGAAGAAACAGAAACAGTCCTTAAACATGTAAAACCTCCATACATACAGTGATTCTTAGAAGGATACAGGTGAAACTTACTAAATGCAGAATACAAATGTTTTCATACAATAACTAAGAAAATGCCATGAAGGCTATGTTAAACAGTTTGATGAAAATAGTTCAGATTGTATATGAGACCAGCACATTGTACCCCATGATTGCATTAATGTACACAGCTATGATTTAATAAAGAAAAAAATGTAAAACCTCATACAGAATAAGAAAAATGTAGATTCAAACTATAGTGAGGTGCAGTGGTTCATTCCTATAATCCCAGCACTTTGGGAGGCCAAGGTGAGAGGATTGCAGGAGGCGAGGAGATCAAGACCAGCCTGAGCAAGACTCCATGTCTACAAAAAAATTAGCTGGCAATGGGGGTATGTGCCTGTCATCCCAGCTACTTCGGAGCTGAGGTAGGAGGATTGCTTGAGCCTAGGAGTTTCAGGTTATAGGAAACTCCAGTGGCACACTGCACTTCAGCCTTCAGTATAGACCCATAAGACCCTGTCTCTAAAAAAATTTTTTTAAAACTATAATAAGTTACTGTGTTCATCCATCACATTTACAAAAAGTCAAAAGGCTTTTACATCTCCGTTCTTTCCAGTATCTTCTGTAGTTTCCTTTTATCTGTCTAGAAATTAATTTCTCTCAGAATATAAGGCAGATTCCTGTGAATCACATTAAGATCTTTTTTAGAGATGCCCATTTCCCAAATAGAAAGGTTATAGTTTTCTGACACTAACTATTGCCAGAACTCTGGGGCAATAAGCACTCGCATTCACTGCCATAGTGACACAGACTGGCACAGTGCTGAAAGGATTCTGTCAGCATTCACTAAAATCATAAATGAATTCATCATTTGATCAAGTGTAGGAATAACTCCTATACCTACTCCCACTCTGGGAATAACTCTGTGTGTATACAGGATGACATACTATGTATATATGAGATTGTCTCAGCAGGGTTTGTATCAGTAGAACATTAGATGTATAATAATTCAAGCATCCAACCACAACTGGTCGAGTAACGTGTGGTACATCCACACATATAAAGAACTCTAAACTGATACGCTGAGACTTCCAGTATTGTGTTTGTGAAAAAAGCAAGATAAAGAAGAGTGTGTATAGTTTGCTATCTTTTTAAAAAACATGAATGTGTATTTATATTTGCTTATTGATGCGTAAAGATAATTTCTTCTTAAAGTAAAAACATTACCTAGAGGAGGTGAGTAAAAACACTGGAGAAGTGGAGCAATAGCAAGACATGTAAGCTTTGTTATAAATGCTTTGACTTTGGAACTTTTTAATGTAAAATTTAAAATAATATTGCTTAGTAAGAGAATTTAAACCGAGAGGAAGAGACCAATCAGAAAGTCATTACCAGTACAAACTTTCTCTTAGTACAATTGTCAAAAAGTGTGCTTCAGGCTCGGTGCCTGTGGCTCAACAGGCTAAGGCGCCAGCCACGTACACCTGAGCTGGCAGGATCGAATCCAGCCCGGGCCCACCAAACAACAATGACAGCTGCAGCCAAAAAATGGCCGGGCGTTGTGGCGGGCGCCTGTGGTCCCAGCTACCTAGGAGGCAGAGACAGGAGACTCGCTTGAGCCCAGGAAGTGGAGGTTGCTGTGAGCTGTGATGCCACCGCACTCTATCCAGGGTGACAGCTTGAGGCTCTGTCTTAAAAAAAAAGCCTGCCTCAGATTTACCACATGGGACTATTACACATGCTTGTGAAACACAAACGCCTTTTTATAAATAAGGACATAATAGTTACATTACAAAGAAACTTCTCAGTAGAATTCACTTCTGAAATACACTGTGTTTTTCAATGTCGGAGACAACAGCACAATTGCAGGGAACACAGCTGAGTACAAATTAAGTTTTTAAAATGAAAATTAGTCGTTGGTGATCTGTTGTACTGGTAGAGTTTGTACAGAAAATTTCTGAAAAATCAATTGGTAGAACATCAAGGGCAGGTGGAGGGATAAAAATAGATTAAAACCTTTTGGGTTGATTGAAAGCCTCTTCTTCACACTTGTAATTTGAAGCCTCTGTGACTGCAAATCCATAGAGCAGTGAAGGAGATTTGGAAACTACAAAAGCTTGTCGCTGCTTGGCCACTGACCCTCATGTCACATGCCAGGCGTCACACAGCACTTGAATCTCAAAATCTGTGTTTTGTTTTGTTTTTTTGAGACAGAGCCTCAAGCTGTCACCCTGGATAGAGTGCTGTGGCATCACAGCTCACAGCAACCTCCAATGCCTGGGCTCATGCGAGTCTCTTGCCTCCGCCTCCCAAGTAGCTGGGACTACAGGTGCCCACCACAATGCCCAGCCATTTTTTTTTCTTTTTGGTTGCAGCTGTCATTGTGGTTTGGCGGGCCCAGGCTGGATTCGAACCTGCCAGCTCAGGTGTACGTGGCTGGCGCCTTAGCCACTTGAGCCACAGGCGCCGAGCCTATGTTTGTGTTTTTTCAGTCAACATTTTGTCTACCGAGCATGATCTCAGGTTCTGTAGAACCCCACTTAAGAAACCCTGGTGTGGAGAGTTTCCCAAAACTACTTCAGCAAAGACCCAGGCACTGTATTAAAGAATAGAAAAAACAAGGAGAAAAGTGACAAGATTGGGAAAAAAGATTCTTGGCAATTGATTTACGTTGTTGTTTTACCACCTATTTTATTTATGAATTGGCTTCCAGTCATATCTGATACTCAAGTTATTGGTTGATAAATATGAGAAGGAATATGTGACAGATTCTGTAAAATTTTTGTTCACTATTTTGTTTTTTAGGGCTGCTCTTGAAGAAAATCCTTACTTCCGTTTGAAGAAAGTAGTGAAATGGTATTTGTCAGGATTCTATAAAAAGCCCAAGGTAATGATTATATTTTACTGTCTTTAGCCTTTATGAGTTCCTTATATTTTATGTAATCTGGCAGCACCTGTGGCTCAGCGAGTAGGGTGCTGGTCCCATATACCGAAGGTGGCAGGTTCAAACCCTGCCTCGGCCGAACTGCAAAACAAAAAAATATAGCCGGGCGTTGTGGCGGGTGCCTGTAGTCCCAGCTACTCAGGCGGCTGAGGCAAGGGAATCGCCTAAGCCCAGGAGCTGGAGGTTGCTGTGAGCTGTGTGACGCCACGGCACTCTATTTCATACTACGTATGAAGTGAGACTCTGTCTCTACAAAAAATATATATATATATATATATATTTTTTATGTAATCCATACTCTATTTATTAGCAGTTACCTTTCTTGGCTTCTTTGAGTTAGCAAAATTGTAAAATATTAGATTATTTAGACCTGAATTATGATTGAAGTCATTTATTTTATTTTATTTTATTTTATTTATTATTATTATTTTTTTTTTTTGAGGCAGTCTCAGTTGCCCTGGGATTGAGTGCTATGGAGTCAAAGCTCACAGGAACCTCAAATTCTTGGGCTCAAGTGATCTTGCCTCAGCCTTCTAAGTAGCTGGGACTACAGGACTACTTTTTTTTTAAGAGATGGGGGTTTTGCTGTAGCTCAGGCTGGTCTCTAACTCCTGAGCTCAAGCAGTCCACCCACCTCAGCCTCCCAGAGTGCTAGGGTGACAGGTGTGAGCCATCATGCCCAGCCTAAAGGCATTTAATTTTATTTCATATAGATTTCATTTATTGTAGAATTTTATAAGAAGGGTCACCAAATGATAGTTAGGCCTGTTTTGACTGGTTTAAACTCTTTTGAATCTTCCATATTTGTAATTTGAAACTTGTGTTTTTTTGTTTTTTTGTTTTGGTTTTTTTAAACTAGGGACTGAAGAAACCTTATAATCCTATACTTGGTGAGACTTTCCGCTGTTTATGGATTCATCCCAGGACAAACAGCAAAACTTTTTATATTGCTGAACAGGTATTAGAAATGCATGTTATAGGCACAAAACTAATCTGGAAATTACTGAGATATTTTTATAGACTGTATTAACTCCATAAACTCACTAATGTTTTATGCCTTTCGTATTAGTGAACATTTGATTAGTACTGAATCCTACTAAAATGCTATTAAATATCATACACTCCTAAGCATTATTATTATTACTGTCATAGAATTCTTAGCCCAAAATAAATCTTTATTTTTACTTCCTTGCCTCAACCCTTTTGTTTCTTTCTGTGTTTGTTTTGCCAAACCTTATTTCCAAAACACCTGTTTGATTGTGCTCAGAATCCTTCAGTGGTTCTTCAGTTTCAAAATCAGATTTGCGTCCATTTGTCTAGTGTTCAGGGTCCTCAAGATCTCGCCAAATTTATTTCCAGTGAAATGCCTGCCGAGCCACCCGCTGTAGTCAGACCTTGCATTCATAGCGAGGTGCCTTGGCCTTGCACTTTCGTTGCCTCACTACTTTCAAATTTAATTCTTCCACCTCATTGTCTCTTCTCAGTTATTCGTCATCTAAACAAACCTTGACCTGCTTATCCTTCACGATCCAGATAACTGCAGCTCCCAGTGATATATTTATTCTCAAACTTCTGTGATTATCCATAAAAGCTGTTACTTTAACACTGGTATTATTTATCTTTTTACCAAATATTTATTTCCCTAATTGAATTGTTAGTTCCTTGAAGGTCTATCCCTTCTCCTGTGAAACCTCTCTTTCTGTTGTATGCATAGAAGGCAGTCAGAAAACATTTTAAACATTTCCATTAATTTAAACCTATGTAAATATGTTAATGATCCTCAGTGTTTTTCCCTGTCTGGGGAAGGTGAGGTTCTCTTTCAGTAGCAATGGTCTTTTATTATGATGATTCTTACCTGGAGTGTGAGGAGAATGAGAAGACCCTGAATTCTTTGAAAAACCTTCCTCTTCCCCTAGAGAACTGATATATTCTTCAGGTCAAAACCACTCATCTATATTAATTTTTAGAAGTGAAGGATTAAACCACTTTGCATGTTTAGTGCTCCATGAACCTTCACAAAACAGAGAAGCTTGGGACAGATTTAACTGTTTCATTTCAGAAAACAGAAGATTTAAATATATTGAAACCAGGTTATTACCAGGTTATCTACTAAATAACGTATTTGTCAAAGCTTTTGTTTAACTGTGACCGGTACCGGTTCAGTAATCCATGTGAAGAGTAAGCACTATATTAGTTACCTATTGCTGTGTAACAAATTATTGCCCAAACTGAGTGGATTAAAACAATATTTATTATCTCATTTGAAGAAGTTCAAAAGTCTGGGAGCTGCTTAGTTGAGTGTGTCTCACTCAGGGTTTCCTGTGAGCTCACAATCAGGATGTCAAGCATTTTTACAATCACCTTCACCTACATGCTGGGTTGGGCTAGAAGTTCACTTCCAAGCTCATCACCTAGCTGTTGACACAAGAACTCAGTTCTTCGCAGGTGCCTCTCCATAGGGTTTTTCAATGGAAGCGGGCTTTCAGAGCTAATGGTTGAGAAGGAGAGAGAGAAAAGGGGATACCTCTGCTTCCCATGATGGAAGTTACATTGTCACCTAACTTCAGAAATGACATACCTTCAATTCTGCACAAATCACTTTGGCCCAATATAAGATGACCCTAGTTAATGATGTGACTACCAGGTGCATTTCCTTAGGCGTCAGGAGTCTGGTTACTACAACCACCAATACTTAATTTTACTGCTTGCCCCATTGTTTTCCTCTTACTCATTATAAGACTTGAGCTTTTGATAATAGCACAATGATATGATTATCTTGTTATACTTATCTCGTTTGTGTTTTTTCTTGTTTGAAATAGGTGTCCCATCATCCACCAATATCTGCCTTTTATGTTAGTAACCGAAAAGATGGATTTTGCCTTAGTGGTAGTATCTTGGCTAAGTCCAAGTTTTATGGTGAGTTTCCCTGTCCCAGCTTGTACCCTTTCCTGGGAAGTAGTATTTTTCTAGTGAGCTGTTATTTAAATAGTGTCATGGGCTGTTTTCAGCAAGGAATTTATATATCATCGTAAGTGTCATCTTTACTTCATTAATTTCTGCCCATTCATAAAGGTATGGTTCATTTCATATAAGTATTCATCATACTACGTATATGAGTAAATTCATCAACAGATATCACTTATGAAAAGACATAATGAGTACCTTGTAACCCTGTACAGTTTATATGTTTCTTTTGCCGTTTTTGTTTGTTTGTTTTGTCTCTGTATACCTGAGGGATCAGCTTTTCTATTTTACTTTTTTAAATACAGAGAAAAAGAAATCAGGTACAGTTAGACTATTCGATCTAGGGTCAATCAGTAATGACATTGAACCTTGGTCCAAATTAATATACTTAACAAAAATTTTTGCAAGTACAGGGAAAAATAGAGAAATGTGGTTATAGTAGAAACCTTACTATAAAAACTAATAATTCAAACAAATCATAGCTATACCAGTAGAAAATGTATAACCTTAAATGCTTTGATTTGGTTTTAAAAATCTTTTTAATGGAGAAAAATCAAAGAATTGAGTTTTAGCCACAGAATTTTAAACCTGCAAGAAAAAAAACTGTAATGGTAAAAATAAGAAAAGTAAAATATGTAAACAGAAATCCAAGGTCTAGTTACCAAAGAGAGTGGTGAATCATAAGTAAGTCAGTAAGAGGGAAATCAGAGTAGTTTTTGACCAGGAACATGGTGAATGCTTTTATTTTT
>CAUYON010112867.1:0-10364 GCA_963573935.1 Arctocebus calabarensis
TGATCAAGAAAATGCCATGAAGGCTATCTGTAACAGTACGATCAAAACATTTCTGAATGTATATGAATCATGCCCTATGATTGCACCAATGTACAGAATTATGATTCAATAAAATTATAAAAAAAAATAAAAAAATAAAAAATTAAATTTAAAACACTTGAGTCACAGGAGCCTAAGTTAATTCAGATGAATATCATCTTATAACAAGGAGCTGCCTTTTATCTGTAATATTAAATAATTAATATTTTATATACAGAAAATGTAAAGTAATGGACAAATATTAAAATTATGGGGCTTTTTATGCAACTAAGTATTTGTACTAAGCTATACATTTTGCTTGATTTCAAAGAAAACCTTAAAACTTTTTCATTATTGCACTTAAATTAATTTTCTGCCACTCCCAATTTTTTTTTAGTTACAATAAAAATTGTTATTTTTTTCACATAAGTTTTAACCCATCTTCTGTATATCAACTTTTCACCCAAATTAAAAGTAGCCTTTGCTTTGAAATCTCTAATTCATTCAAATTTCATATTTCAAAGACATCCTTTCCTCATACTAACATATTTAAGAGAGTAATAATGACTAATTTTGCTCTGTTGATGATCCTTTTGTATGCTTTTTTCCAGTTAAAGTGTAACCTATATAATGTACACGATGCGATTTCATGTAATATCTCTTCTCAAAGTATCTGCGATAGAATTTCTGTATTTAGTTCAATGAATGACTTTTCTTCAGAGAGATTTTATTATACATGAGTTAAACTCCTGTTATTATATGTTCATTACAGTAGTAATTTTATGATGTATACAACTTAACAAATTCAATTAAGTTTATACTATCTTTATAATCACACAATTTATTTGAAAAAGAAATGGCACCTCAATTCCCTTTATCAATCACAGGGTAAGTTGAGCTAATCAGTTCAAGAATTATCTCTATGTCTAGATAAGACCTAAGTATATGTGATTTATATTTTATCTATCTAATGAGGCGACAATAAAAAATTGTTTAATGAAAATGATGTTTAGTTTTCATTTGTTTCCAAAAATTCCTAAATGAATGTCACGTCTTTCTTTGTCAGAGAATGAACTGAGTTTACTGGATCAGTGAAGACTGTAAGCTGGTGCTGACCAGTAGAACCTTCTGAAATTATGGAAAAGATTAATAACTCTACTGTCCAATGGAGTCTTGTTAATGTATTGAGCACTTGAAATATGGCTACTCTGACTGAAAGATGAAATTTAAATTTAAAAATTTAATTTTAAATTTAACTAGGCATATGTGGTGATGAGCTACATGACAGTAGTACTGACAGTGAAGAAATGGTCTCTAGTTATTCACAAGACTTCTTGTTTCTTAAAAAATATATATATATTAAAAAACATATGAGGCTCAGTGCCTGTAGCTCAGCAGCTTGGGTGCCAGCCACATACACCAGAACTGGCAGGTCCGAATCCAGCTCAGACCTGCCAAAAAATAAGGACAACTACAACCCAAACAAACAAACAAAATAGCCAGGCATTGTGGTGAGTGCCTATAGTCCCAGCTACTTGGGAGGCTGAGGCAAGAGAATCACTTAGTTTGAGGTTGCTGTGAGCTGTGACGCCACAGCACTCTACCAAGGATGACATGATGAGACTGTCTCCAAAAAAAAAAAAAAAAAAAGAAGTTTATAATTTATAGGTAAGAGTAGCATATGCCTTAGATCAATAGTAATAGTAATAAGAATAGCAAAGAAGTTTATTAACTTACTTCCTACCATGCACTATTAAACCAACTTACTCAATCCTTCCAGCAATCCTCTATGACTGGCACTTGTCCATTTTTTAAAAGTGGGTAGAGAGAGACTCTGTACACCTATGTTTGGTCACACAGCTAGTGAACAGCAGAAGCATGATTTGCTAAGATGACACGGCTCCACAATTTTTAAACCGTCTCTAGGTAGAAACGTTGCTTCCCGATTTGATTACCTTACTTATAAAATGTAGAGAAACAAATCTGTGCTTATTTGATGCATCCTGTGCCTATTATTTGAGATGAATTTAAATCAATATGAGAAGGTTTATTTTAAAAACAACAGACCAAAAGCATTCTACAGTCTATTTCTTCTGGGATTTCAGTGAAATGGCAGAAATACATAGAAATGCACACACACACATTTGTAGACACAAACGTCTGTATGTTTTCCTACATATATAATGAACCCATACAGCATCGAAAATAAGGAATCTGGACGTCACAAAACCCAAAACTTTATGAAACACTTGTATTAATGGAATATTATAACAGAAGCAAATCACAGTGTGATGCAAGTTTTTCCCAGAAAGCCCTAGAAGATGTTTCAAGGTCAGAGTCAATAAGTGCAAGAGCAATTGGACATCCTTGAACAAATAGGAAGATAAGTAATTGAAGAACTGAACATAGGAAAGTTGAGTCAGTCAGGCCATTTTCTTTTTCAACTGTCCACCCCAGGATTCAGAGAATGGCTGTGCAGAGGTTATAATAAATCTGACTCTGGATAGTTCCTATTTGAGCAAAAGGGGAAAACGGATAGAATGAAGGAAGGAAAGAAAATACAACTCTAGCTAAGAGCAGAAAACTTGAAATATCTCTGCTGACAAGGTAAAAGCATTCCCTACTACGGCAGCAGCGTGTGTTTGGGGTGAGGGTGAGGGATCTGCCCATACATGACGCCTGAATGCCTGAGAGGCATTATCGACTCACTTATCCGAATCTGGAGTCAGCCATCAAATTCAAGGAAGAGGACTGTTGAGAAATCAATCCTAATATTTCATTGACAAAATAGTACTCGCTACCTCTATGAATCAATGTAGCTATTTGAGTATTTAAAATAAAAGAAAGGAAAGGACTAAGGAAAACAACCATAATTCCCAAAGATAAGAAAGATAAATGACCTTTTAATTCACTTGATACTCATGTCAGAGATATTTAAGGGAATTATACATTCAGAAAAATAAGGACAGACTACTAAGAAAAAAAATAGCAGAAAATAAAACCTTATAAGAAATTAATATGTAAATGCAGAAATAAAATAATGAAATTATGACAGATGAGAAACAAGTTGATGATGTAAAAATTAATATCAGAACATTGAGTATAAATATAAAAATAGAAAATGTTAAGAAAAAAGCTAATATTCGTGAAGTCTAACACCAAGTCACAGAGACCAATATCTACCCCAAGTGTGGTTACAGCAAACTAAAGGAGGATTTTTAAAAAGAAAGATCTCCGGCGGCACCTGTGGCTCAACAGAGTAGGGTGGCAGCCCCACATGCTGGAGGTGGTGGGTTCAAACCCAGCCCCAGCCAAAAACTGCAAAAAAGAAAGAAAGAAAGAAAGATTTCAAAACCTGAAAAAAAAGACTGAATTGAAATGGCCCCCTGGGCCACGCAGTATAAATGTTCTGAGAACCTCACCCTGATAAAATGGTATGAAATTTCAGGCAGTGCCTGTGGCTCATCCAGTAGGGCGCCGGCCCCATATACTGAAGGTGGCGGGTTCAAACCCTGCCTCAGCTGAACTGAAAAAAAAAAACCCAGCAAAATAGCTGGGCAATGTGGCAGATGCCTCAACTACTTGGGAGGCTGAGGCAAGAGAATCGCTTGAGCACGGGAATTGGAGATTGCTGTGAGCTGTATGACGCCTACCGAGGGCTATAAAGTGAGACTCTGTCTCTACAAAAAAAAGGAAAAAAAAAGCTATGAAATTTTAATTCCAACCATTAAAAGGAAACTTAACACTCTTAATAAGATAAACAAATTCTTTTACAAAAGAATCAAGTCCAAATTAGCACCAAACTTCTATTCAGCAGAACTAAATAGTGTTCCAAGAGAAAATTATATTAAAATGAGATTTTCTTGCCTGAGCAATCTATCCATAAAGTTTGAAAGCAAAATAAAAACATGTTTCGATTTTTATAAATTTTTAATCACTCTGAAGACAATTTAAAAAAAAATAGAAAATGAATCCAAGGATTTTAAGAACCTAGAATAAAAAAAGTAAAGTATGAAATAGTTGGTATTGAAGCCAGATCTCCACAGTGAAAAAAATCCTTCTTCAATATAAAATGTTTACATAATTATATTTTCATTCTGTTTTTTGATTCTCAATTCCATTACCAACTGCTATGGTTTGAATGAATGTATCCTTCTAAAATTTATATGCTGGAATTTAAACCCCAATATAATCATAGTAAGAGGTAGGGCCTTCATCAAGGGATTACACTGTGAGGGGAAAGGCTTCAAAAATAGGATTAGTGCCATCATGAAAGAGCTCCAGAGAACTAGTGGGGCCATTTTGCCCTCCCACCTCTTCCACCAGGTGAAAATTCAGCAATACGCTTCCATCTTGGAATCAGGGACCAGGCCTCAACAGAAACTAATCTGCTACTGCCTCAAACTTGAACTTTTCAGCCTCAAAAATGGCAAGAAATAAATTTCTGTTGTTTATTAATTCCCTAGTCTTAGATATTTCATTATAGCTGCACAAATAGACTAAGACACCAATGAAAAATAAAATATAGACTAAATAACATTTGCTCGCAAATGTCAAAATACTGTTAGTCATACCGCAAATCTGTTTAAAAATATTATAAATAGGGCAGTGCCTGTGGCTCAGTGACTAAGGTGCCAGGCCCATATACCGAGGGTGGTGGGTTCAAACCCGGCCCCAGCCAAACTGCAACAACAACAACAGAAAATAGCCGGGCGTTGTGGCGGGCGCCTGTGGTCCCAGCTACTTGGGAGGCTGAGGCAAAAGAATTGCCTACGCCTAGGAGTTGGAGGCTCCTGTGAGCTGTGTGACGTCACGGCACTCTACCAAGGGTGATAAAGTGAGACCTTGTCTCTACAAAATAAAAAAGATTATAAATACTAAAATATGAGAGGACTTTTAAGGAAGATAAGCTTATTAAAGAGCCCTTTTCAGAAAGGGGAGAATAAAAACTTTTCACATTAATAGCAAAGGAATTTAATGTTACAATAATGTCTTGCCACATAAATAAGAACAAAAATTAATGATAATTATTTTAAGAAGTAGACTCTGAGTATGGTCTACTTACTTAGTAAAAAGAATTTTACTTTTGTGTTATTGTCTTTGTTGTTTGAATATTTTAAAATGTACATGTGTTATTGTTCTAATTAAAGTATCAATTATTTATTGACTTGTTCTAAAACATGTTCTGTAATTCCATTTTTAAAATGGCTTTGGCACACTGTATTTTTCTGTTCATATAATTCTTTTTTTTGAGACAGAGTCATGGTTAGAGTACCATGGCATCACAGCTCACAACAACCTCAAACTCCTGGGCTTAAGCGATTCTCTTACCTCATCCTCCCAAGTAGCTATGACTATAGGTGCCTGACACATAACCCAGATATTTTTTGTTGCAGATGTCATTGTCTTTTAGCTGGCCTGGGTCGGGTTCGAATCGCCACCCTCAGTGTGTGTGGCTGGCACCATAACCATTGTGCTATAGGCGTCCAGCCCATATAATTAAATTTTAGTATAATTCAGAACCAAATTAGTGTATGTGTTGAGAGAGTTCTGTGCATTGGCATTGCTCAAGATATTTTCAATATGTGGGTACCCATATTCAATTAAGCAAACATTCATTTAAGAATTTAACTATTACTTATTTTCTTGTTCTAGATCTGTTAAAGTGTACTTTATAGAAGTTGGCAACCATTTTTTCTTTAAGAGCCAGGTAGTAAAAACATTGGTCTTTACAAGCTCCAAATGATATCTTGGTTGCAAATACTCAACTCTACTATTGCAGCATGAAAGAAACCAGAATCTAAAGAATGATGGCAGGTGAATTCAAATAAAACTTTATTGACAAAAACAAGTGGTGGGCCAGAATTGACACATAGGTCTCCATTTGTTGGCACCTGTTCACATCTGCTTTTCTTGGTTTCTACCTCTTTGTTACCCATTTTCACAATTTTACCTCATTATACTTGATCTTACCCAAAAACCTGAGAAGTGATCATTTCACCCCAGTATAATACACATGTCAATATTAAATTGCTAAGGCATGTTGTAACAAAACTACATAGTAGATCTAATCATTTTCAGTTGTGTCTGCTTCCTGCAGGACACATACTGCTTTCTGAGTTTTTCTCATATGTTGTTTTAATGGATTTATAGCTGGACTCACAATCTATGTTTTTCACTCTGATTAGAAGCAAGAAGGTTTTCCACACTGAACCCTGAGAGACTGCAACCTACACTTTCATTTTGTGTGTCTGAAAAACATACTTATGTTGAATTCTAATTTCCTGCTGCTTGTAACTAAAGAATGAAGCTAAATGCATTGTGGAATATTTGGGGGGCGGAAGAGAAGCTTATTATACCAAGATAAAAAATGATGTGCGTTGCAATTCAATCAGCTCCCTGACAGTACGACCTTCATTTTTATTCAGGATACGCTGGTCCGCTTTCAGATGCAGATGAGAGATAATGTACCTACAATGAATATGGCCTGTCAGCCTGAGAAAACTGACATGATGAAGAGTCCAGGCAGTTCCCTAGCCTTTTATTTTCATGTTGAGCCCTGGGGGGGTGGTTTGTATTAGAGCATTGATGCTGCTTTCGCTGGTAAAGCCACGTTCAGATATTTATGGAAAGACTCAGAAGGAGACAGCTGACAGCAACTTGACACACACACAAAGGAGCTGGAATTCTCTAAACAGATAGTTATGCTGATGCCAGATTTTTTTTTTTTAATCCACTGATGTTTACTATCTTAGCTTTGAAGATATTGCTACTGGGAAGTATATACTATGATAGGCTCTATTTATAGTTCTCAGAAAGTATAACGGTGTATACTGTTGGGGCTTAAAACTGATAACCCAAAGTAAAGGCCTCAAAAGCAGAGAAATAAACTTTCACTCTTACCTTCTCCTGCTTTTCATCCTCCATTCTCCCTCAAGACACGCCATGGAAACTAGAATTCCTCTTTTTCAAGGCAGGGCATAGAAATCAGACTCCCTTTTTGCCAAATCCAGCCATAAAACCTAAAAATATTTCTCTAGCTTTCCCCCACCGTCCAGTGTAAAAATTGGCCATAAAGAAATTCTATGACCTAGCTTGTTTGATGGCAGATCGTAAGACCCTCATATCAGAAGAGGTCTGGCCCCGTACTTGGGAAGAAAAACATCTGCCCCAGAGAGACCGGGAGCAACCGGAACAGGCAGGCCTTGCTGAGTTTCCCTGCTGGGTCTCTTCCCATTAGATTATGTTCTTTCTCTCCAAGTACAGTGCTACCCATCTGCCGATTCTTCATTGAACCTGAGCATAAAATGGACAGCTTCCTCTCTTCTTCCTCTTTGGGTCTTCACTCTGAAGGCTCCCATGGCACTTAAAACTATGATCAAATAAATTCTTATGCATTTCTGTCATTATTCTGTCTTCTGTTATAGGTATGTTGGTCATGACCCTTCTGATGGAGAGGAAGCAGATTGCCCACATCCTATCCCTACAGTACGTAGAGTTTTATGCTGCAATTTTGTGTAGCTCTGCCTGCTAAAGTTCTGAAGAAAGAACTATCTTTAAGTGCTGGAACCTTCAGCCTTCACAGAAAAGAGGCTAATGTCACTGCAAGGAGGATGACAGTGGGAATGACTACAGGTCTTGTATAAGATTATGCTCCTGTGTATCCATAGCTGAGACTACACTCCAGACCCCAACTGAATCCTAACAAGTTTCTTCTTTTTCCTAGGTGCATGCTTCGCTCCCAGTTTTGAAAGCTCCAAGCATGTTTTCCTCTCTCATTGCTGTTCTAGGAAGATTCATCTCTCTCCATTTTTGACTGAGTAAGGATGAAGACTGGCAGATCCTAAAAATATATTCCATATTTACGTATGCACTTTTCATTTAATTGTTCTATTTTTCAATACAATAACACTTTTTTGTTCTTGTTTGACTATGTTACTTTGGAGATTCTGTGAATACCACAACTCAGATATTGGCTGATTACAACACATTCTTTTCTCATAAACTTTTAAACTGGAGAGTGGATGATTTCTTAAGAAGCAATCACAAACCTTACTGTATAATCTCCTCCAATGCAAAGACATGCATCTTTAAATGGGTAACAAAAAAGTTGCTTGTAGCTGTTAATGTAAGTAAGTGATTGAAACTGAGAGTCGCACTCGAGGTTTATTAAACCGAGTTTTTAAGGACACACTTGGGAAAAGTACAGCCCATAAAGTGTCTCTAGTGGTCTGAGCTCTCTATAGAGAAGGTTGAGAATTTTGCATTTAAGGGAAAAGGGGGTGCATAGGGAAAAGGGGGTGTTACCAGTGTGTGATCTTCCTCAGTCCTGGTGTCAGTGGCAAAAAAAACCCCTGCAACCAAATACTAAAGTAGCAAAGCATAAGCAGAAAGTTTTATTTAGCAAACCTACTCCTAAGAGCAAACAGGGGATATTCTACTTGAGGGGTCATTAGGTAGATAATGCGTGACCTTCAGCTCTCCTAGGGACAAACACAGGCACCCGCCTTGGTGCTGCTTCGAGCAATTGCCCCACCTGGGTAAGAAACACCAGGATGGGCACTGACTTGGTACTGCCTTGGTACTGCCTTACCTTGATTCTTCCCCAAGCAACTTCCACACCTGGGCAAAGGAGCAATGCCCTGCCAATCTAGGAATTCCCCAGCACACCAGCCAGGCCAGGCACGATAGGAGCTGGAAAGTGACCTAAGGTAACCGAAAACTAATTATCATGTCATGATCTGTCCATCAAAATGGTTTGATGGTGATATTTGAACCACAAGGAGGGCCCCATCTAAACAATACACAACAGGTCCCCAGACCATACCCAAGGCCTCTTGTTATGACAGGGAGCCACTTTGTTGTCTGTGGTAAATGCATCTTGCTCTTCCTCTATAAACCCATCTTGTTCTCCATCCATAAACCTCCTTTCAAACCTCCTTTACTTAGCTTTCGGTGTGTCTTGTCATTCTTTGGACAAGAGTACATCAAGACCCCAAAACAGACAATGATCATCCCAACATGGTCAGAGTGTGCCCACGCCCAAGTAGCAGTGGACTTGGGCTCCCGTAATGTATCTTCTTTTCTTTCCTCTGACTTGTGTGTGTATTGTTGTCACTCAGACCCATGAAGATGTTATCTCATGCTGTTCATAGGGTGGGGGAGCATTTTATTATACATGTTCAGAACCAGATGTGTCATGGCTTCCAAAGCCCAACCAAAGGGGCAATAATTCGGGGTAACAATGTTGCAATGACGTCAAACTCACTTGAGGGCACTCCTATTCATCCACACAGATGTCCCCATGGCTTCCCTCAAACTGGAGCACGCAAGGTGTTTCTGTAAGGTTTACAATTGCAGTTCAATCACAGCTTTTGCTCTCCTTTACCCATGACCCTAGAGTTGTTCCTAAGTTCTGCCCTCCCTGTGTGCCCTGTTCTGATCTCCTGCCTCAGGCAGAGTGGAGAAGGTGAGCAGGGAGGCAGCTGATGACTTGCTGTGAAGTTCTAGCTGGTGCTTGGTAAACCTACATACGATAAAATGTTCAAAAAGAGGGGTACACTGGCTCGATGCCCATATCACAGTGGTTACAGTGCCAGCCACATACATCGAAGGTGGTGGTTGTGAACCCGGCCCAGGCCAGCCAAACAACAATGACAATTGTATCAAAAAATAGCTTGGTGTGGTGGCAGTGCCTGTAGTCCCAGAACTTGGGAGGCTGAGGCCAAAGAATTGCTTGAGCAACAGGAGTTCGAGGTTGCTGTGAGCTGTGACACTACAGCACTCTACCAAGGGTGACATAAGGAGACTGTGTCTCAAAAAGAACCCCACAAAAACAAAAAGGGGTAGATTTTTATCTGTGAAGATAGACTTATAAAGATATTTAAGAGTTTATTTAAGCTACAGTTGTAAAGTTATATCTGAGATGTGCTCATACACTAAAACCTCATGTTATTTTTTTATACATATTATGGCCACACATCATGGTCCAATGGTCAAATGACTCTACCAATTCTGTGTGTTGGGGGGGTAAGACATTTATAATATAGTCTTAGTTGTTTTGAAATGTACCTTTACATTGTGTACATCCAGTGAGATTCTGCCAAATGCCCTCCCTCCACTTTCCCTCTCCCCTTCACTCTCCCTCTTCTTCCTTCTTTCTCTCTGAATAGCTAGGAACACTGTAAGTAAAGCAAACAGACAGTCTTCAGAATGGGAGAAGATTTTTTTTTTTTTTTTGAGACAGAGCCTCAAGCTGTCACCCAGGATAGAGTGCTGTGGCATCACAGCTCACAGCAACCTCCAATTCCTGGGCTCAAGCGAGTCTCCTGCCTCTGCCTCCCAAG
>CAUYON010112871.1:0-20543 GCA_963573935.1 Arctocebus calabarensis
CCAAGTCCAAAAGAAACCCAAACAGCTCACAGGTAAGGCCTTTCCAGTTTGCAATCTCACTGGTGCTGTAGTCACAGCTGCTGGCAGGATTAGACCGAACGAACACACGCAACCACTTGCCAGATCTCCACTGCTTTTGCCTTTCTCAGGGGGTCCAGAAGTCTCTTGCTGTCTCCCTGTGTCCCCAAAGGGATGTTTCTGGGCAGATCTCGTCAGCCAGAGATGCCTGAAGTCTTCTCTCCCCAGTCTCACATAGCCCAGTTGCAAGGAAGCTGTTACTCAGCCACCATCTTGGCTCCTCCCCCTCTTGTAGATGTTTTTGAAGAATGTTTTCATAGTAGTTTAGATGCCGGTCACAATTAGGATCGAAACCATGGTTTAATTAGTTTCACCTGATGGTAAACCCTTTCACTCAAAGTCCTGGACCCTATAAATCTATTCTTCGTTGATTTAAATTCATAGGATTGAAAGCATATGGGTCAGATTATATAAAACTAGAGTCCATCTTAAAATACTCCTGAAATATTGGTTTTTCTGGTGTAATTATTCACATCCACAGATGATGTTCTCATATTCAAATGGAAAGCTTAAGAATCATGTGTCATGAAATTCAACCTCAGAATGGAAAGGTAGTCAAGCTCAAAAATTAATATCCCAACAATTCAACATATTACATGGAGCACAAAGATGTTTCTTAAAAAATCTCTTTTCAATCCCAAGTAATTGTATTATTTGCCACAGCTTCTCTTGGGTCTTATCGCATCAGCACTCACATCCTTCTCCCCATCACCTATTCACTTTTATAAAACTCTGCGAAGCAGTATGTTGTTCACAGGAGATGGTGGGGGTGATGGAGCAGGCAGCACCCCACTCCTCTTTAAAGGAATAGGGCGGAGGAAGGCTGGGAACAAGCACAGGTTGATTATTACACAGTGTTGGCATCAGTTTAGCATTGTTTTAGGTTGATCTCTGGGAAAAGAAACTCTGACATAGACATGGACCTGAAAGCATTTTGTTAGGAACAATAAATTTTAGAATATGAGAAAAGTAGGATGATAGATAGAGAGAGAAGAATGGTGAGGCAGTGGTAACAGAGCTCTCCATAGTCCTACAGGGAACAATGAATCTGGAAGGGCCTTTCAGTTGTCCAGAATCAAGACAAGGGGGCCAGGGTTTTGTCCCCCTGTTTGACCAATCACTGGATTTGTGGATTTGTGGGCTCCCAGGAGGGAGCATACCTTGGACAAGGCAGCTCTCTCTAGCAGAAGAGACAGAAGCTGGCTCGACACCTGTGGCTCAACGGGCTAAGGCACCAGCCACGTACACCTTAGCTGGTGGGTTCGAATCCAGCCCAGGCCAGCCAAACAACAATGATGGCTGCAACAATGACAGCTGGGCGTTGTGGCGGGCGCCTGTAGTCCCAGCTACTTGGGAGGCAGAGGCAGGAGACTCACTTGAGCCCAGGAATTGGAGGTTACTGTGAGCTGTGACGCCACAGCACTCTATCCAGGGTGACAGCTGAAGGCTCTGTCTCAAAAAAAAAAAAAAAAAAAAGAAGAGACAGAAGCCAGCCCAGCTTCTGTCATCTTCTTCCCAGGACAGAAGCCAATGTCCTGGGAAGCTAAGGGAAAGAACACCTCAGCCCAGAGTGGGGTGTCTAGGTGGCACATCAAAGCATTCGCTACAAGAATTGTATGAAAATTGTCTTTTCATATCTACTAACAGGAGTCACCTGTCTCCAACTGTGCAACCTGTGGCCATCATTCTGCACTTTATGCTCTTTGGGGCATCCTTGTTGCTATTGCTGTTTTCGAAGGGCGCGCACAGAGTAAGTGTCCTTGGTTTGTTGTTTCAAACCAGGTAACGGTTACCCTTTATGTGGAAATTGTTCCAGAAAACGCCTTTGAGAACTTCTTTGTGCTCAAGCTTCCTCTTCTGAACGTTTCCCTTTAGCTTTCTGCACAGCAGTTCTGCTGTCTTCTTGCCATTCTACCCTGTGCACCTTTTCAGGCCAAGAAAAGTTCATTTTCGGCAGTAAAACCGCGGTGCAGTTATGCAAGTTCCATGTTGGTGATGGTAAGTAGCTGGCACAAATGAAATAGCTCTAGAATTTAACTACCCAATACTACATGCCAAAGTTTCCCCAGCATTTAGGAAATTTGGTTTTTAACACGTTTCAAATTTGGCCTACATTTCCCAGCTATGTTGATGTCAATCAGTTTCCAAGCCATAGATTTGTTTGATTCTATTTTCTTCTTTCTATCCTATTTAACATATAATTTGACTAGGATTGCCAAAGTGTGCAATCTACCTCGATGTATAACCTTGATGTCCTTTAAGCTGTTAGTCATTTAATGTGGTAAGGATTCTATGCTTACCCTGAAATATGTCAATTTCCAGCACAGAGGTATGAACACAAAGCTGTCCTAAATCAGTTACCAGCTGATGAATGAAAGAATCAGCAATAAATTCATACCTAGACATCCTCACTGCGTACAACTAAAGCTGTATTTATCCACACTAACATGATGACCCAGACTGTCTTGTCACATCTTAAAAGGCCTTTCGGAACTTTCTGGTGAACAAACCTAATTAGCAGCTGCTGAACTATCAGAATTTTACTAGGCACTCTGTATGTTGAGCCATAAAACTAGCCATTACATGGCACAGGTCAGTGGCTATTACATCTGAGCAAATTCCTTCTTTTTTATAGGACCACATCCTAACTGGTGGGAGGTACATAAAAGGATAGAACTCCAAACTGGTTGACTGTAGCCTATCACAGTGTCAGACTGAGCAGCCAGAACTGAGAGAATCAAGGCAGTTAGGTCCTGGCACAAAAATAAGTACCATGTAGTGTTCCCATCAAGCAAACCATGAATTTGAGGCTCAGGGAAGTAAAAGGTCATGGAACAGGGGGCCCCTGGTGGTCAAGAGTAAGCAAGTGGGTTTTATCGATGGTGATGTGAGGATGTCATAAGCGCCCATGAGTGCCTCAGAGTTATTGGATCACTTCATGCTTGGCTTTCCACAAGTCACTTTCCAAGCCCCTGCAGTAGATTGCCTTTCATCTAAGGAACTACAAAATAGTCTCTCTGTACTATTCAAGGATATAAAAACTAGTGGTTTTGTCATCATAGAGATATTTTAAAAACTGACTAATTAATCTTCACAATATCTGTCTTTTAAGTGATAGTCTGAAAGAAAGTACAGCCCTCTCCTCAGATAAAGCCCTATTTGGAAAAGAAGCTTTTTGAGGGCTGTAACTAGCAAGCTTAGACAGTGCTGAGGACAACATATGGGACAAAAATCCAAATGGATAGAAGTATGAAAATAGGGCAGGAAGCTAAAATAGATGTGCACTCTATTTCTTTAGTATAAATAGCATTGTCTGTAATCTCAGGTATATGATTCAGCAATTGCTAATGAAAATCATTTTCAGTATTGCAAATGGGCAAGGAACAGGGCCATGGATTTTTAATTAATCAGAAAGGGTCTCTGAAACACTTAAAACCCTGAAACGTTGTAGTTGGGGTACACTTTCATTTTTTGCATTTTTTTTATGTAACTGGTATCCAAATCCCCTACACCAAATAGGAATGGCTGGTAGCCTACCTACATAGAAGTTTTGACTGCTGAAGGAAGCCAGTGTCAGTCAGGGTGAGCGCAAAACCTCACTGAGCTGTGTTGATGGGCCTCATCACAAATTCATGACCATCACACTCACTGGGGTTCTTACAGCCGCTCTGCCATCAATTTGCTCCTCCCATAATGAATCCCTATTCCATTTGCAATCAATTTTTGCTCTCCTCGTCAGCTCTCAGCTTCTTTCTGCAACCCTCATTCTCAACATAGCATTGCATTGTCTAATTTGAATTGGTCCAATTTCCAGCCCATCCATCTCCAACTTTCATGTCATTTTTACCCACTCTATCTTTCCTGCCTCACAAAAAGCCCATGTCCTCATTCCCTTCCAAAATGGCCAATTCTTCTACATTCCCCTCACTCCCCTCATCTTCTTTAGAACCTTATTCTGTCCATAAAATCCCTTTGTCTCATATCTGTTTTTAAAAAATCACTATTTTTTAAATAGTGATTAAAAACCTCTCTGTCTCATATCTGTTTTTTAAATAGTGATTAAAAACCCCTCTGTCTCATATCTGTTTTTAAAAAAATCACTATTTCAGTCACCTATTTCTGCACAATCACACAAAAACATAGTGGCTTAAGACAACATTTATTTGCCCAGAAGTCTGCAATTCAGGCAGGGCAGGGCTCCTCAGCAATCCAGGTGGCATCTTTTGGGGTTGAAAAATCCAAATGGCTTTTTTACTCTTACATCTGGGATGCCTGGAAAAACCAGGGGCTGGAGAGACACCTCTCTTTCTCCTCCATGTGACAAGTCCACACGCATGGCAGGGTTTCCTCCACAACAGGCAGTGTCAGCTAGTCAGATGTCCTACATGGCAGCTGGCTCCTTCCAGAGGAGTACAAAAGCAGAAGTTGCCAGGTCTTCCTAATGCCTTGGCTTGGAAGCGTGTCCAAGAGCATCACATTCCATCAGTCACAGGGCCATCCCAGATTCCAGGGGAGGGACTACCCAAGGGCATAAGTGCTGGGTGATACGGTTCACGAGGGATCACTGGTGGCAGCAACTATGTCCTTACCTCTTCATTGTGTTCTTAGAATCAGTTTCCACTGCTAACGAAACTCTTTCCAACCTTATTCTTCCCAAAGAGTTACAACTCTCTCTCATTTGTGTGTCATCACCAGTTCTTAAAAGTAATTCTCTACTTTGTTTCCTCCAGGTGATGCCCCTTTTGTTCTTCCGTCCACTGTAATCTGGCTTCCAGTCTCATCAAATTATTAAAAACTAACATCAACTTTGTACTTGTTAAATCTGTATGTGTCTTCTTTTTCCCCTTATCTTAACAGTACTTCTCAGCATCATTTGTTTCTGCTGACCTCCTTCTGGAAACCTTCTCCTCATTTGACTTCTGAGACATTTTATTGTCTTCTCCAAACTTGCTCCTTCCCAATGCCTTTCTCTACCTCTGCATAAAAGTAGGAGGCTTCTGCCTCACCCCCACTCCTGTGCTGTTCAGTCTGTCATTAGGCTATCACAATCCTACCCCACTAAAATCTGCAAACCACCCCCTCTTTCCATTTCCATTGCTCCTACACCAATTCAGTCTTGTCTGCCCCCCATCAGACAAATGCAAGAGTCCTCGGTTTTATCTTCAACATTTCGGGTTCTTCCTCTTTCTATCTTACAAACTGGACCAAGAGTTAGTTCATTAGACAGGGCAGTCTGTGTTCAAAAATGCTTCCTGGCTCCCTGTTGCCAATCATTCTGCCTCCCACTCAGATCACTCGGTGGTGTAAATATTAGATTAAATTTGAGAAGCAATTTAAAAAAATATCTAAAAGCATCGAGGAACAACTTTGCATTTTTCTAAATTACCTGGAAAATTGCTATGAGGTTTTAAATTATCACTCTAGGATTTATACCCAATTGATGCCCATAATAACTTCCTGATATATATGTAGCAGAGATATATTGCACTTACTTTTATGAGTAGCATACATACATATATAAATATGCATTTCAATTAAGCTTATGAAATAGTATGCAGATAAATATGCACCATAGGATAAGAAAATGTTGTCATTTCATGTTGTAAGAAGAAAATATTTGATTATTCTTTGTAACAAATACAATAAAATTGTACCATGGGCCTTGTGGACAGCAGTTAAAGCTCTACCTCACTTTCAGAAATTGATCTGTTTCTAAAATATATAGATCAATAAATCAGTTCTATTTTATTAGTTCCTTATAATTTATTTAACATTTATTTCTCATCAAACTTTATCTAACAATTTCCAGATTTTATGCAGTAGGTTGCTCAACCAGCCCCTAGACTCTTCTTATCAAGGAGTTAGTGATCTGGAAATAAACACTACAGAAGTTCTTGTCTTAAAGAAATTTGAGGGTTAATACTTCTGCAAACTGAATGCTTAGATACTAACTTTTACTTTCACAATTCAACTTTGCATAAGCAGCTCATGTATGTATTTGCAATTTATGATTATGTTGAGTTCTAAAGATAGGTTGAAAACTGTTGAAAAATTGGAATACAGTTTCTCCACCAAAATTATTTTAGTTCCCTGAACTGATCCTTTTTAACACTAATGCTGGTGACCTGCAACATATTAGTACCACTAATAAGCAAATCAATTTCCATCCTGGGACCTGAGAGCCATGGGTGGATGTTATAGGAAGAAAGGAAAGAATGGAGAACATTTTCTCTTGCATTTCTTACAGGGCAGTAATAAGCAATATTTCAAAATTACAGAATTTGTTTTTCTTTTCCATCTTCAGAGTCTTGCTCTACTACCAAGCAAGTGTTGCCTTGCTTGAAACGCACTAAAGGATATATTTCAGGCTTCAATATTACTTAAATCATATCTCTTTAAAAATGCCTCCCATCTGGACCAAAAATGTAGGGAACAGGGCCTCTGGTGGGGAGAGAAGCGAGGGTCACAATCTCTAGAATAGGCCCAAGAATGAGAGAAATGAATTCATGCTTTTTATATCTGAACGATCTTCACTAACATGAACAATGTAGTGAAGTAGACACTATAGAAGAAAAGGAGTAAAAAGGATGATGCTACAGGATCTGCAGAGAAAGCAAAGACTGAGAAGGAAAAGGAGAGGGGCTAACTCTTTTGTCAAATTAGACAAGATGAGATCGCCATTTGTATATCAAGGCATTCATTAGTTGTCATTTGTATATCAAGCATTCATTAGTTGCGAACTTTGTGGCACACAGTGAGATCCTCTTGGGATCATGTTTCCCACTAGCAAAAGTAAATAAATCACAAGGAACATGTTAAAGAAAACCACAAAACTTTATCCTTTTGTCAAAAATGCTAAGAATAAATGAAAAACCCATCTTGCACCTTAAAAGAAAAATAATTAAAAAGAAAAAGGTTTGAGTCTCAATATTGAAGCATATTTCTTTTGAATTTTAAATAATTCTTGACAACTCACAGATAATCTTAAAAGTTTAGTGCATAGGTATTCATATATTTTATAATTTCTTGATTGTGATTATTTACTGAAGAATAAAACTGAATTTATAAGTGGGAAATATGTTAATTTAATCCAGAATCATGTAAGCAAAATTTTATTGCCAAGTCATCCCTATGACGCCTATATTGTCTATAGCATTTGCTTTGTCTAGTGTAACTATTATAATGAACTGTCTCTGTTTCGATCTAAGGCCAAGAGTTCCACTTACACTTTATTCCCTCCCCTACCCAAGGACTCTGCTCTGGCAGTTATTTCCCGTCAACCGAATTATTTCTTTCAGTGTATAAATATTCTTCCATATCTTTCATTTGAAATAAATATTCTTCTCTTTGGAGAAGTGAATGATTCCAGATGTAAGACAAGAATTACACAAATTGAGCCAATAATACCTTGTTATACCAGACAGCAGGGAAGCTACAAAAAACTACCAAGGGTAGGACAAAAGAATTCCAGGGCTAAACTGAAGAAGCTCCCCTGGGCACAAATGGGGGTGATTTGAGTGTCAATAAGTAGAATAACTTCAATGTATTGAAACCCATTAAGTATATTTAAATCAGTAAGTTCATTATTTTAAACACTGTTCAATGTTGGAGGATAATAAAGAACTTATTATTTTGAAATTGTAAACGAGAAAAAATTCAACATTTATTCTGCCTTTCTTAAGCTGTAGCAGTGAATAAAGAAATAAATGACAAGGGAAGTATTCCAGCTAGTAAATGAAGAAGGAAGGATAGAATTAGAATGTCACTTTCTTGCAATCTTTAATGAATTAGTGTGTCTGGGCATTGAGCATCAGTGGCTGCTAGCATCACAAACAGGCAACCAGACAGTACATTCTGCTTGATGGATGAACATACCACCACTAATGAAATCACCTCGCCAAAAAATTTAAACCTGAATTCAATTAAACTTTTGGGTCCCACTATCCATGTTGGAGAAATACAAAAGAAGAGGAACATGTTAAAGAAAACCATAGAAGTTTAATCAGGAGTTCTGTTATAGTTGATAGGTGTCCCCCAAAATTCATGTTGGAAACTTGAATAGCCAGTGCAACACTGTTGGGATGTGGGTCTACTGAGTGGTGTTTAGGTCATGAAAGGTCTACCCTCTTGAATGAATTAATGCTTCTGTACAAAAAGGGCTTGTTGAATGGGTTCTCTTCCTTCTGCTTTCCTGCCACTCAAGGACAAAGTGTTCCTCCCTTTTGGAGAATGCAGCAACAAGGCAACACCGTAGAACCAGAGGTCTAACATGCCAGTGTCTTGATCTTGGACTTTTCAGCCCCTGGAACCGTCAGAGATCAATTGCCATGTTTTATAAATTACCCAGTCTCAGGTGCTCTGTTATAGCAGCACAAAACAGACTCAGAAAAATATCCAGACTATACAAAACTACCGCCAAAACCGTTTTCTTCAAAAATAAATTGCAATGGCTCAGCACCTGTAGCTCAAGCAGCTAGAGTGCCAGCAACATACACCAGAGCTGGCGGGTTTGAATCCAGCCTGGGCCCGCCAAACAACGATGATGATAAATACAACAACAACAACAAAAATAGCCGGGTGTTGTGGTGAGCACCTGTAGTCCCAGCTACTTGGTAGGCTGAGGCAAGAGAATCACTTAAGCCCCAGAGTTGGAGGTTGCTGTGAGCTGTGATGCCACAGCACTCTACCCAGGACAACAGCTTGAGACTCTGTCTCAAAAAGTAAATAAATAAATTGCGAGAGGGTGAAAAGATGAAGAATCTATAGACTAAAAATGATGTAAAAGACACAGCAAGGTCAAATCAAAAGGCATTTCAATGTATGGAACTTATTTGGAAAATAGCTCAAACAAGTCATATAAAATTACAAAATTTATGAGACAATTAGAACTTTTAACATTTTCTTAGATATTCTATAGTAAGGAATTATTATCAGTTGTTACAGGTAACACAAGTGTCAGAGCCCTGGACTGGCCAGGTCTGGGGCCTGGCTTCACTGGGTTCCGGAGGTGCGCCGCTAAGCTACCTTGCTCAGGAACAATTTCTCTTAGGTGCCTGAGGGATATCTACTTTAGCAGCAGAGAGAGAGTAAAGCAGTCTTAGAATAGATAGATCTTAGTATTTAGTAGAGCTTGGTAATCTTCAGCAGAGAGACACCATGCTGGCATTCTGCAGGCAGGAGAGGAGACAGAGTCAGAGTAAGTGGGTCCATAATAGAATGTGCACGCTCCTGACTGCCTTCTCCTCTAGCCTACTATAAAGCTGATCTCATGCCTCTCAACACCACAGGTGTAGAGACTGCCAATTCACCACTGCTCTCATCTGACGAGCTCTCATGCTTGTTGGGAGAGCTAAATCCCTCTCCATGCCCTTTCCACCAAGGTGTTCCATTATTGAGCTACAGAGGTATTTCTTATAACTCTCACTCCTCCTAGCCACAGGCTATATGGGCTGCAACACACAAGAATATTATTACGACTATATTTCTTTGCAAAAAGTCCTTATCTTTTAGAGACACACACTCAAATGTTTACAGATGAAATATCGATGTCTAGAATTCACTTTAAAACAGGATAGGAATAGGAAAATGCACAGCAGTATAAATGAACAAGATTGTTAACTCTTGAATCTGTTGATGGATATGGTAGGTCTACTGTACTCGTAGGTCTGTCTACTTTTGTATGTGTTTCATATTCTCCATCATAAAAATATATTTTAAAAATTGTCTCTTGATCCTGCACTCTCTTTATCTACAGCTATACTTCTCTGCTCCCCCTGGGAGGAAAAGTTCACACAAGACTGGTTTCCACTTTTTAACCTTCATTTCTTACTCTTTCTAGTGGGCTTTTACTTCCCCTTACTCTACTGACACTCCTGTCACCTGGTGCCCTCTGACCTCCATCAGCCAAATCCAGCCTTCAATCTCTTCTCTCATCTCACTTAGCCTCTTGTAACATTTGATGGCACTTGGACTGTTCTTGGGCTTTGGTTCTCCCCCTGACCCACAAGCTGCTTCTCCTCGACTTCCCTCAGAATGTGGGAATGCCACCAGACTCCCTTTTCAACACATCTCCTTAGGTAGTTTCACTTAGTTCCACAATTTAAATACAGTATAAATGTTGATGACTCCTGGCATGGCATTTTCATCCCTGTTGTCCAACTCCTGCTTCCAACTCCATGGTGATGTCTAACAGGCAGAGATCTTGCCAGTAATGAATGGGCAATAACCTCCTGACCCACTTCCTCCCCTTCTCATGCCCCCCCCACTCCACCTTGCTCTTCCCCTCTCCATTAATGCATCACCATTCCTCCTGTCACTCAAGCAAAAGCAGTCAGAGTCATCTCTGACCCTTCTTCAATCTGTCAAGAAGTCCTGTAAGCTCCAATTTAATTATATCCTAAACCTGATGTTTTAGCTAGCTCAGATAACCATAGCAAAATACCACAGACTGGGTGGCTTAAACAACAGAAATTTGTTTTCTCATGGTTCTGCAGGCTGGAAGTCCAAAAATAAGGTGCCAACCGATTCAGATGGCGACCTACTTCTTGCGTCCTCATGTGGCAGAGAGAAAGAGAAAGGACTTCCTGGCATCACTTCTTACAAGGAAACTAATTCTATCGTATCAGGGACTCACCCTTACAACCTCATTTAACCTTCATTACATTCATGAAGGTGAGCAGTGCCTGTGGTTCAAAGGAGTAGGGCGCCAGCCCCATATACTGGAGGTGGCATGTTCAAACTCAGCCCCGGCCAAAAACTACATTCATGCAGGCCCTATCTCCAAAATGTCATCACACTGATCTCTAAAGCTTCAATATGTGAATTTGGGTGGAGGGCACAGTTTGGTCCATAGTATCTGACAATTATTTCATGGCTTTACATTTTTCCTTCTGCCTGAAATGCTCTTCTCTCCTTTCAGGGCTAGCTCCTTTCCAACATTGGGGTCTTAAGGCAAATGTCCTTTCCCTAGAAAGTCCTTCCCTTACCGCGCTGTCGGAAGTACTCATATAAATCGAACTCAGCCCAGTCACTCTTGTCATTGCCTCTGCTTATTTTCTTCATAACTCTTATCACGTCCTAACATATCAGGTTTGTATTTTCCCTTCAACTTTATTGTGTTTTCTCTCGGTAGCTTTACAGGTGCAGGGACCTTGCCTGACTTGCTACCAGAGTAGGAGGTGCTCAGTAAGGAGTGAATGAGCAGATCTAGACAAACACTTGACAGTGCTCTAGACACTTACCAGCAAGGCCCTACCTGTGTGGTCATTGCTGAGCTCCAGATCCTAGAACATAACTAGGAACAGTAGATACTGTATTTAAAAATTTCTGACTGAATGAATGAATGAGTACATGAGTTCTCAAACTATACCTCATTAGCCCTGGAATCTTAGCCCTAATACCTGGAATCTTAGCCCTAATATTCTTCAACATTTTTTTGAGATCCATACGCCTGTCCCTAAAATACAGTCTTGCATTACCTAATGATGAGGCTGCAGTTGGAGCAGGGTGTCATTAGGCAATTCCATCCTTGTGCAAATATTGAGTGGATCTACACAAACCTATTTGGTATAGCCTACTACACACCTAGGCTACATTGCACAACCTTTTGCTCCTCAGCTACAAATCTGTACAGCATGTGCCTGTACCGAATATTGCAGGCAACTCTAACACCATGGTAAGTATTTGTGTATGTAAACATATCTAAATATGGGAAAAGTACAGTAAAATTAGTATATAAATGATAGAACATGGACACAGGATGACACGCCAATTCGTGAAGTGTTCCGTATTTTTGCCAAACTGCAACAACAACAAAAAAAGATAGAATGTGTTGCACCTGCACAGGGGACTTACATGAATAGAGCTTGTAGAACAAGAAGTTGCTCTAAGTTAGTCAGTGAGTGAGTGGTGAGTAAATGTGAAGGTCTAGGACATTACTGTACACTATGAGAGACTTTATACATTCTGTACATTTAGCCAACACTAAACTTAGAAAGATTTCTTTCTCTAGTTAATTTACTGTAACTTTTTAACTTTATAAACCTTTTGAGATTTAAAACTGTTTAATTCTTTTATAGTAACACTTATCTTAAAACACAAATGCACTGCACTTAAGTATAAAAATACTTTTTCTTTATATCTTTATTTTTAAGCTTTTGTTTCATTTTTTTTTACTTTTAAAAATGCTTTATTAAAATGCTAAAATGCATACATTAACGCAGACCTCATAGGATCAGGATCATCAATATCACCATCTTTCACTTCCACATCTTGTCCCCAAGCAGGTCTTTGGGGGCAATAACATGCCTGGAACTGTCATTTCCTATGACAACAATGCCTTCTCCTGGAATACCCTCAGACAGACCTGCCCGATGCTGTTTCACAGTTAACTTTTTGTGTGCATGTAGAAGTTGTACACTCTAAAGTAATGATAACAAGTATAGTAAACATATACACCAATAACATGGTCATCACCATTATTATCAAGTATTGTGTAGTATGTTTATACTTTTATGCAACTAGCAGCACAGTAGGCTTTTTACATTTTTTTGAGACAGAGTGTAACCCTGTTGCCCAGGCTAGAGTTCCATGCCATCAGCCTAGCTCACAGCAACCCCAAATTCCTGGGTTCAGCAATCCTCCTGCCTGAGGCTCCCAAGTAGTTGGAACTACAGGCACCTGTCACTACTCCTGGCTAATTTTTTCTACATTTAGTAGAGACAGGTCTTGCTCTTGCTCAGACTGGCCTCGAGCTCCTGACCTCAAGGGATTCTCCTGCCTTGGCCTCCCAGAGTGCTAGGATTACAGGTGTGAGACACCATGTTCACACCAGCATCACCACAAACACGTGAATAATGTGTAGCATTACATTACGATGGCTACATCACTAGGTGATAGAGATTTTTCAGCTCTGTTACAATCTTGTAGGACCACCTTCATTAATGCAGTCCTTACTTCACTGAATTGTTGTAATGTGGCTCATGACTATACCCATGGTTTCCTTCCTTTCTTAATGACTTTGCAACTTCCAGGTTCCTGTGTCTTTTCAGTGTTTCTAAAGATGATTTAAACAAGAAGTGGCTAGAAATTTATTTTAAAAGTGTCTTAATCTGTTTTTTTTTTTTTTTTTGCTATAACAGAATACCACAGATTGGGAAAATTATGATGGGAAATTTGTATTTGTACTGCATCATCCCATATTGAAAGGACAAGAGAGGATGAGAAAAAGGGGAGGAAAGGGAACAAAAAGGAATTCTTTCATTAGAAACCTAATCTCCACAATTCACTCACTCCTGAATTAATAGTAGTAATCCATTCATGTGGGAAGAGCCTTTATGACCTAGTCACGTCTCAAATGCCTCACTTCTTAACACTATCCCACTATTGTGAGATTAAGCTTCCAATACTTGAATTTTGGGGGAGACATTCACACAATAGCAAAAAATATTTTTAAAAAGTGATCTTCTAGCAATCATTATGTCTCGTTGAACTACATTGAATTACATCTTTATTTTCCAGCACTGAGGTTGAAAAAGGATAAATACTGAGGAGCCAGCGGGCTGGATGACAGGCAAGGAGGGGGACCTCCAACCTCCACCAGAGGCTCCAACTGCCAAAAAGGCTGGACAACTGCCAAGGAGACACTTGTGCCTTGGTGTCTCCTTCACTTCACACTTAGAACTAAATGTGGAACCCCCATCTCCTATGCCTAGGTCAATTTCTTGTGAATTTCCTAGGCCTCAATTCCATGAAAGGACTGTATCCATTCATTGATACATTCATTCACCTTGCCCCTGGCGTAAGGGACTGTATTCATTCATTTCCTGGCCAAGGAACCCATACATCTGTATATACCCTGAGACTAAAGGCCTAAAGGAGGAGATGGGGAAAGACTAGGAGAGAAACGGAGAGAGCTTTTCTCTCCCCACTAGAATTCTCTCCCTCTACCAGGAGCCTTAGTGTTTTCTGTATTCTTTTCTGTGAATAAATTCTGTCTTACCAAAAAACAAACAAACAAACAAACAAAAAAAACCCTCTAGCTCAGTGAGCATTGCCCATTGGCTACTTTATATGAATGTTCTTTAGATATATATTTAGCACTTTCACTAACCATTGAACTCCTAGAGAACAATGTGTTAGTCATTTTTCTATTTCCTATGTAAGCTTACACATTTTCAATACAGCCCTCATGAAGTCATATGTGCACACATACAGAGAAACACACTGCTCTAAAGTAAAATATTCGCATCTCACATCTTGAACTGTAGGCATATTTTCAATGAACTTGTGTGTTATCAAACAAATAGTTCCTGCTATGGTCTAAATGTGTCCTTACAAAATTCCTATGCTGAAAATCTCAAATGGGATAGTGTTAGTAGGTGGTACCTTTACAAAGTAACCAAGTCATGAGGTCACTGCTATCATATACAGAACTAAATCCTTTATTTAAAAAGTCTTCACATAGCACTCTTACTGCTCTTCCTCTTGCCACCATGTGAGGACGCAGCAATCGACCCCTCTTGGAAGAAGAGAGCGAACCTTTGCAAGCCAATAAATCTGCTGGTACTGTGATCATAGATTTTAGCCTTCAAACTTATTATGAGTAACAAATATCTATTGTTTGTAACCCCAGTCTAAGGTTTTTTTTATAGACTGAGACAGTTCATTGTAAAAATTAAACTAAATCTTGAAAATAAACTCATCAATTGACTGAAAATTCTAACAAAGTTTTTAACTCATCCGTTTGTCTGAATTCAAATATATGCTCGTGTATATGTGAATAAAATCCTCCTTTTTACCATACATTATTCTTTGAACTTTTAGCTTTTGAATGAAGATGAGTCAAAAAGCATAAATAAGTAGCTTATTATTTTAAGTGGAGGAGAAGTTAAGAGTGTGGAAATCTTTGTAAAAGCTGTGTCTTATTTTAATTTACTAAAGATAAATAAGTTAAAAGATATTTCAATGGTCCTGTACAGAACAATAAGGGTTCCTTACTGGTATTTTCCATGGAGTGATTTAGTAGAGCCTAGTGGTTAAGAGACGTTCTGCTTTTTAAATTTGAAACATCTTATTCTACAGGCATGAAAGAATAGGAAAATAAGATTTCTCATTCTCACTTATACTGTAATCACACTGAAACCATAATAATTCAGTTTAACTAGAGACATTAAGCTGATTTATAACAAAATTGTTATCAAGTGCTGTGGAATCTTAGTATTATTCTCATAATATTCACAATGTTCAAGACATTCAAGAAACCCTAGGTGTTTCTATGCAGCTCACTGGGAAATTTAATTCTGTTACAAGAATTAAGGTACCTGCTCTCCAAATCTTTACCTTTTCCAGTCATAAGATATAAGAATTAAGATGATTAAACACATGCTCATTCACACGTGCATGCACACATACACACTTAGCCACTATGCTCCAAGATTTTATTTATAATTTAATATAAAATATCTAGAGTAGAATTTATTTCTTTAAAAATATTTGCCTGACTCTTAGGAGAAGTGTGTTATAGTGCATCATAGAAAGGATAAGAAAGATGGGCTTTAGGGGAAAGGACATGAATTTTTGAAATGATAAATCAGGACTTTATAAAAATAATTTACTTATGATTGGCCAAGGAACCTATGGAATAATTATGTGTATTTCTGGTTATTTCCTATTATTTGCTTGGCTGTGTGCATCCCACATCCTAAGACCAACCTTTGGTGTTTTTATTTTTTCAAAAATTTTAGAAAATTTTCAAAATTCATGGAAAGAAAAGAAATTTCAGTGAAAGGGTGACACAGCATTCAATAGATTATGAAATGATGAGTGCAATGCTGAGTGAAAGGAAATGAATACATTTGGAGTGGCTCAAAGAACATAAGACTCCTCACTCTTCCCTTGATACTCTCATATATATTGGTAAGAGGATTTTCCAGAATCGGGGATGAACTTTTTATTTATTTATAATAAAGTATTTTTATTTACATAGAAAAGAAGTGGCCTGATAGGTAGGTAACTTGAGGACAGTCAGTGAAACCGGAATGGAAATTAGGTTTTGAAGTCAATTGGTGAAAGTTTAATGCCTAGATCTGAGAGTTACTTGTTGTGTGGATTTAAGTCTCTTGAAGTCTGTGACTTAAAATGATCTTGTAGCAGTCATTACTCCCACTTTCAGTAATACAGTAAGAATAATAATATCTAGAATATATTAAACACTTATAATGTCTCAGATACTGTTTTAAATATTTTAAATACATTATCTCATTTAATCCTTGCAACAACCTGAGATGTTGGCCTTTCATCTCCTTTGTATACATGAGAAAATTAAAGCACACAGAGCTAAGAAACAAGATTACATAACTACCAAAGGAAATCTTGTGTTCAAATTAGTTAGTATGGTTTAGGAACCTACATCCCTAACTACTTTATTCTATTGTCACTAGTGTATTACAATCGGTGAATAATTTTAAAATACTAGATGCTAAATAAATCATGACTCATTTTATTATATGCCTAATCGCTATATTGTTTTCTATCACTTAGATAAGTGACTGGAACATAATAGATCCCCTAAATATTTAATGTATGGGTGAATAAATGAGTTACAAATTAAAGTATTTCAAGAAACATTGATCCCGTTAAAATTTCAATTTTTATTTAAGATTTGAATATTAAATGTCTTCAAAGAATTTTTGGTCAATAAATATGGGTGGTTTATTGCTAAATATGAATCATTTTAATGAAACAAGTATCTTATAATATTTAGGCCTTTGGAATATTTTATATGTTAAATTAGAATTTGCAAATTTGATATTTTGTTGCAATATTATTAAAGCCATTAATGTATGTGGTAAAACCTGTCTTCATATATTATGCATGGTCAATATCAGCCATTTTGCAAGCAAAAGATTAGACGTTAGTGGTTCAAAATAAAAAAAGTGCTACTTATGAGTACAATCTTTTCTTTTATGACATATATGCACAAAACACGTATATATATATTCACACACACATATGGACTCATACATGTACAAAAATGGCCCATGTCCTCTGTAGGAAAACATTAGCTATTAATTTGAATTATACTTCTTTCCGTAATTACCTTAGCAATTGCTTAGTTGAAAGTTCAATTAGCTTGAAGAAAGCATTTAGCTTTTTGATAGTTTTCTCTTACTATTAGAACTAGCAGTGTTACTCTATAATTAAAGATAAATATTAACTTTATTGTACCTAGAACATAAACAACAAAAAAAGGAAGTTTGGTCTCCCAATATCTGACCTATCACTAGATTGTATGGTTTCTATGGTAGGCTATTTTAATTAACTAAAAATTGATGGTATTTTACTATCCTAAAGGTGAAGACTTTATAATTTCTTTTTAAAATACTAGTGAATGCCAAATTTTACTAAACTGGAGCAAATATTTCAATAGTCATATATATTTTACTTAATCTCTCATTTCATTTTTATATCAATTGCATGCTTCATTACAAAGTGTCTTCAGCAGTAAAATGTAGCAGTACAAAGTCATCAATAATCAACTTTTTAGTAAAGAAGTAGAAATCATTTTTAATCACTCTTCCTCCTAATTTGAAAGAAAAATTAATTAAATAAAAGAAATTCTATTGCGATAGTGAATCAATATATATGACCCATCATATTACTAGACAAATACACATTCTAATACCAAATGCATTCTATCATAAGTAAACATGATATTTCTTTCATGCTGCTCTGAGCCACTCCAGTGGACTTCACTACTGCCCAAGGGAGGCCCCAGAGCTTCCCTTGAAGACCATTAGCCTTTGCTGACTAATGCACCATAATCAACCATCCATCTGTAAGCACCACTCAGCAAGCTGAGGTCCACTTCCAGAGATTTATCTTTATCTAATGAAAAATCACTGAGAGTGTTTACGAACAATCACTCATTACCATCCATGGGGCCTATATGATTAAAATTGTCTGTGTTCTTAATTTGCTTTTGAATGATATTTGGAAGAAGAGGATATTGTTATAAAATGACATTCATGGATTTCAGTGGTCCTCACAGGGAACCATTTGTCTTTCTATAGTACCCTCTTATGTTTTTTCATCTGTAACCGATCTGATGATCAGTTTCAGAAAGTAGTTCTAATCCATATAGATCATAGTGATCACCACTTATGGCATGCCTTTTATGCATCAGCCAGTGTTACAATCAATCACTTACGGTGATTTCTACCAGGTTATTTGTACACATGTAGATTTTATGTTACAAGAAACTGAGTTTTAAGACATTAAATGAATTGCTCAGGGTTAAATAGTAGCAACTGCAGATATTTAAACTCAGGACTATCCACAGGACGATAGCCTTGAAATTTTTCTTATCACTATTTCAAGACTAATGGCTCATGATCTTCTGGGACAGAGTTAATAAATTGCTATTCTTTCAAACGTCCAAAGCTAACATTTTGCTCTAACTAGATAAGGTGGTCACTTAATAAAATAGTTGGCTAAAACAATAATACTGGTTAAATATACACGTATGTGAATTATAAGAAGATAAAGATGGATCAGAGGTGAGTTTATTTCCTGTGTAGTAATCATCTTTGACCATCTGTTACAAATACACATGTAAGAAATATAATAAATGATGTCATCTTAGCTGTAAAGATAAGAACCAATTTTGTATAACATTGTGAATACATCTGCAATAATTATATAAAGTTTATCCCTGATAATGATAAACTGAAGGAACAGCTGTAAAATGAAACATTGTATAGGTATTTAAAAATATATTTTTTTAGAGTGGCACCTGGGCTCAGTGGGTAGGCTGCTGGCCCCATACACAGAGGTTGGCGGGTTCAAGCCCGGCCCCGGCCAAACTGCAAACAAAAAATAGCTGGGTGTTGTGGCAGGTGCCTGTAGACCCAGCTACTCAGGAGGCTGAGGCAAGAACATTGCCGAATCCTAGGAGTTGGAGGTTGCTGTGAGCTCTGATGCCACAGCACTCTACTGAGGACGATAAAGTGAGACTCTGTCTCTACAAAAAATATATATATATTTATTTTAAAAAATTCTTATTTGAGAAAATATTCATGTTGTAAAATCATAATATGAAGCTGCAGGCTACAGTACTAAATGTGCCACATATTAACACTTCCATAATATAAATTAAGTCACATATATTCACCAAAATAAAAAAGGTTCAAAGAAAACAGAAAGACACTTTTAATGGCTATATAGGGTTTGAAGAATTACAGATCAGTTTTGGTTTTTGACGCTATTCCATATTTTTCCAAGTTTTTATTTCATTTTTTATTTTTTTAAGACAGAGTGTCACTCTGTCACCCTGGGTAGACTGCTGTGATGTCATAGCACCAGGTGTGACACCTGGAATCAAGAAATCCTCTTGCCTCATTCTCCTGAGCAGCTGGGACTACAGACGTGCACCACCATGCTCAGCTAGTTTTTTCTGTATTTAGCAGAGACACAGTCTTTCTTTCATTCATACTGGTCTTCATCTCCTGAGCTCAAGCAATCCTTCTGCCTCAGCTTCCCAGAGTGGCAGGATTATAGGCAAGAGCAACTGCACCTGGATTTTCCAAGTTTTTAAAATTTTAAATATTATAAAAATTATTACAGAAAGAGAAATGCCAAATATACATTTTCAAGATCCCCCAAATTATGAAATATATAATTTTGGCACAACTACTTTTGTTCTTTACCATATAATTCTTTTCCTCAACTCATCAGTCTAATAACTTCCTACTTTATTTATATTTATATTTTATCATAAATATTTTAAATAGAAAATAACTTAATTTTCCCTTTCTATTTGACAAAAATGACAAGGTTACATAAGTAGTGTGATTTATTAGTTCTTGGTTAGAACTGCCACAAAGTTATGAAATTAAATGCAGAGCTTATTCCAAGACAAAATGCTGTTTAACTGGGAAACAAAGTTTAACCCTTAGCAGATAATAGTATTTGAGTATAATTCTAACTCAATCAAAGATCAAAACAAGCCAAGACACAACAAATTAACAAATTACATAAATTGAGCCTTCACAATCAGCTTGATTCTTTCACATTTCTTAAAACCTCAGAAAAACAGTGTCCATAAATTGCATATTTAAAATACACATGTATTTATATTTAAGTTTCAAATACGAGATTCAAGAAGGAGTATATCTCCATCTTTCTGCCTATTACCACTGACTAACACAGTAAGTGTTGAATAAATGTTTTTAATAAATTTAGTGAATGAACAAGCTGCACAATTACTTGCAAATATATTCAGACAACAAATTTAAGGAACTTTAAACTAAGTAGGATATGTACTCCTATTTTTTTTTTTTTTTATTGAATCATAGCTGTGTACATTAGTTCAACCATGGGGTACAGTGTGGGGGCTTCACATGCAATCTGAGATATTTTATCAACCTGATTGACATACCATTCATGATATTTTCTCGTTTACTATA
>CAUYON010112873.1:0-16981 GCA_963573935.1 Arctocebus calabarensis
TGATCAAGGAAATGCCATGAAGGATATCTGTAACAGTATGATCAAAATATTTCTGAATGTATATGAATCGTGCCCTGTGATTGCACCAATGTACATAATTATGATTCAATAAAATTATTAAAAAAAAAAAAAAGAAAATGTGTAAAAAGTAAAAATGTATTGTAGAAAAGAGGATATTCACATGGCTAATAAGCTTAATAAATGTACTTAAATGCATTAAAATTTAGAGAAATGCCAAGGAAAATTGCATTTGTAACAATGACATATAAACAGAATAACAAAAATAATTTTAAATCTGGCACCACAGAGTAAAGATGTAATACAATAGAATTTCTCACACATTTCTGGTAGCAATTTACTTTGTTAAAAAACGCTTTAAATGCTTTTTTTTTTTTTGAGGGGAAATTTAAGTTTTTGTGTGAGCAGTACTATTTTACTATCTTGAGTGTCTTGCTTGTACTGTATCACATCATACCTTTATTTAATTCTTAAACTGTTCACTTGTTTAAAAAAAATGCTTTGAATAGTGGGCGGTGCCTATGGCTCAGTGAGTAGGGCACAGGCCCCATGTACCAAAGGTGGCAGGTTCAAACTCGGCCCCGGTTAAACTACAACAAAAAAATAATAGCCAGACATAGTGGCAGGTTCCTGTAGTCCCAGCTACTTGGGACTGAGGAGGCTGAGGCAAGAGAATTGCCTAAGCCCAAGAGCTGGAGGTTGCTGTGAGCTTTGAGGCTATGGCACTCTACCAAGGGTGACATAATGAGACTGTATCTAAATGAAAAAAAAATGCTTTGAATAACAATTGGCCTTGTCCTCTAAATTTAAAAACATATATATCTTATAACTTAGCAATTCATTTCTAAGTATATGTTCTAGAGAAACATGTGCTTTTCATATAGGACATATGTATGTGATCACCTTTTTCTTTTTGCACTAGCCTCACAATAAAAACAAAAAAAAATTGGTTCATCAACATTATAGTAGATAATGTGTGGTCTGTATATAGATAGAATTTCATATATCAATGACAAAGAATAAACCACAAGTTCGATCAATATTTTGCATAAATCTCACAAGTATAATATTGTACTAAAGAAGTCAGTCTAAATACAATGTGAGCTGTTTGATGCCATATATATAAATTTCAAAAACAGGCAAATCCACAGTATATTGTTTACAGATGCATGTAGGTGGTAAAGCTATAAAGGAACATAAAAATCTAGATAATGGTTGTCTCCAGTGTCACAGAGGGAGGGGACCACTCCCCACTAAGAGTCCCACGTAAACTTTCTTCAGTTGTCTTGAAGTGAAAAGGGAACCCAGGCTTTCACAGTCAGTATCACATCCAATTAATGGGAGTTATTGTGCAGTGGATCGGCCTGAACTCAAAAGGAGCCACTTTGGCTCAATCTATAATCTTCAGAATTTCTTGGAAGAGAGCTCAATATGCTAGTAGCCGTGTTGTCATTGGAAGAACAAAGCCTGTCTAATGATAGACCCAACAACCCAAAATATAGCTAAGGAATGAACACAATGGACCTGCGTCCTCAGGAGAGATTGTCAAGCTTTGAATACATATGGACAAAACAAACTCATCCCTGGATGTGACTGTTCATCTAAGTTGATTTTTTCCTTAGCATAGTTTTCATTGTTTCTTAAGGGTAAAAGATCCAATATTCCACAAGTCATCAAAATGTCACAGCCCACAATGTCATTTCCTAGCATATTCATCTCCAGTCTAGTACATCTTACACATGTAATTGGCACACAATTGCTTAATCAAATGAAACACAAATAGTTTATTCTTCAAATGCAGAGAAGTGGAGTGGGTCTTTAGCCCAAATGTTCTTCCTTTAAGCCTCACATACTCCTCTGACAGTTGTTCCTGTGTAGTTATTGTGACTGCCTATGCTGGTGTCATGATGCACTACTATTACCTTCTGTTATTTTATTAACTTGTTATTTTATTAACATGAGTCTCATATATAAAGTTTGTAATAACACGCTTAGGTTGAAGTTCTATCTTCACAGATCACTGCATTTGTGATTCATGGCAAGTTCATCCACCCAACTTAATTAACTCAAGGTTATTGAAACATAACCTTCTCACCTATAACACTGATGTTAATCATAGTATTTGCTCATGAAGTTATTTGTAAAGGCTACATGAAATACTTGCAGAAGCTTATACAGAAGTGCTTAGAAGTGCCTATTGTGAAGCCAGTCAGCACGGAGTCAGCCTCTCGCCGAGTAACCGCCAACTGTGAGACATTGAGAAGGTTGGTACTTCAATGTTCTTACCTGTAAATCAGAACATCACAGCAGCAAAGTCACTGTATTCCTCTGAGATTTAGGTAATAAGACTGTTCACTCAGAACAGAGTTTGCCAGTTAATAATTGTGCAATGATTACTTACTTTTATTGTTATAAAATAATTTCAAAAGAGCCTGACACATAATAAATGCTAACAATTAATACTAAACTCTGTTATTAGTATGAAGAATAAAAGATTGGATATAACAACCTAGTCTACAGTCATTAAAAATAACATGACAATTTATAAATACTATTATGACAATAAATATGACAACTTAGATACAATTAACAATTTTTTTGGAAAACACAACTTACCAAAACTAACACAATAAGAAATAAAAAGCCTGAATAGTCTTATATCAATTAAAGACATGTAACTCATAATCAGAAAATTCTCCCCAAAGAAAATTCTTGTCCCAAATTGATTCATTGTTTAATTCTATCAAACATTTAAGGAAAGAATAATATACCAATATTACAAAACACTTTCAAAATATACAGAAAGAATACTACATTCTTATATTTTTAGGCCTGAATAACTATTACCAAAATCCAGCAATAATAATATACATAAAGACAAAATAAAAGTACAGGTTAAGCACATAACAAAGTAGTAAAAAAGCAAATAAAGCAATTTATTAAAAGTATGAACTATACTACCTAATAGATTTGTCCCTCAAATTTAGGGTTCATTTAATAACTGAAAATAAAAAAATATAATGCGATATACTAACACAATGAAGGATTAAAACCATATGAATATATTAATAAATTTAGGAAAAGCATTTGACAAAATTCAACAGCACTCATGTATAATAAAGACTTTCAGAAAATTAGTTCCTTAACCTGATTAAGGGTATGCGGTAAACTGACCTATAGCTCCTAAAAAAGATACTTCCCATTTTTAACTCCTAAAATGTGAATGACACTTTATGAGAAAAATGGGCTTTTGCAGGCATAATTATGTTAATGTGGGGTCATCCTGGAGTAGCTGTGTAAGGCCTAAAAGTACAACAAGAAGTGTCCCTGTAAATACATCCGAAAGAGAAACTCAGACAGAAGAGGAGGAGGCAACATCATCACAGAGGTGGAGATTAGCAGGACGCAGCTGTGAGCCAGGCAATGGCTGGACCACCAGCACCGGGGAGAGGCAGCCACCAGCCACCAGCACCCGGAGAGGCAGCCAGCCAACAGCACGTACTTTGGAGGGATCAGGACGCTCTAGAAACTTTGCAATTGTGAGGTCATAAACTTTTTCTGTCTTTTAAGCCACTTGGTTTGTGATAATATTTTAATGTGGTCACAGAAATCCAATATTGAGCATTTATGAAAACACTACAGTTCACATCATATTTAATGAGGAACTAATAAACAATTCAATGTTATCTGCAATCATCAGCCTAATCAGCATTTCAGCTGGAGGTTGTAGCCAGTGGAATAATGTAAGAAAATAAAATAAAAGACTAGCAAAGGGAAGAACTAAAAATATTTTATTTGCATATAATATGATTTTGTAGGATATGAAAAGGAACTTCATAATACATAACAAAAGCCTGCAGTATATAAGGTTAATAGAAAATAATCAACTGCATTTATATATAGCAGTAGCAAAGAATTATCGGATAAAATTAAAAAACTCCATTAATATTGACATAAACATAACATATGCAGGAATAAATTTAACAAAAGGCACACAAGTTTTGTGCCCTGAAAAATACTATGAAACATTATCAGGAGAAATTAAATAAGAGATGAACAAATGGAGATAAGTAATATTATTCATAGGTTAGAAGATGCAAGATTGTTCACATGTCAAAGTCTTCTCCCGTATCCATAGATTCAATGTACTCCCAAGCAAAATTTTCATAGGTTTTAAAGGATGACTCTAAAAAGAAAATGAAAATGATCTAAAACAGCTAAGAAAAGATTACAAATGAAAAAGCTGAAGTATTTTAAGACTTTCTATAAAGCAATAAAAATTCAGGATGTCATGGTATTAGGGAAAAGATAAAGTGGTAGGGTGAACAGCAGAGAGATTTTAAAGTGTAAAAGAAGATACTTTCAGCAAATTTCACTTTAACAGCAAAATAATAGACAACCAGGTTGTATCATTTTCATATAGCAAAATATTTGGCAATAAGATAAAAATGATACATGCATAAACATAGATAAATCTGTGTGGACAGAAATGAAACAATGGTTTATAGGATGGGTAAAGATTCACATCAAGGTAGAAAATGGAACTAACTATCCAGGATGATGGAAATTATTTGTATCTTGAATGGAGGTAGAAAAATGTATTATGTGACAAAACTCATCAAATTTTTCACTTTTTAAAAGTCCATATAAAAGTAGCAAAATGTTAAATAAGACTTAAATACTCAAGGGTAGTAGAAAGGAAATGTACCCATAAAATAACTGGACACAGAAGTTCGAGTTCCCTGAAATAATGTCATGAGGTGTTGTAGAAAATTCTTTATCTTGAACATATTCCAAAGTATTTTGAAAAAGAAAATTCCAAAATATTGCTATTTTAAAGTTTGTAGCAGAAAGACTTAGTTATGTCAAAAGTAACAGCCAAGAGAGTAACCAGTTGAACAGAGCTTTAGATAGTTACACGGGATTTGAGAGGCAACAATTAAGCACGGTGCAGGACAAATATCTAACTCATAAGACCCTCTCTAGGGCTGTTTCTTTATTTGCTGTTGTCTAATTTCTAGGATTTATCTATTGTTATCAAGGTCCTCTAGGAATCTGATGGTCTTATGGACCACGTGGTCTTATGAATCTTCTGATTCCTAGAGGAATTCGTGTATTAGACCCCAACCCTTGATGTGATGGGATGAGGAGGTGGGGCTCTGGGAGGTAACTGGATTACTGACTTCATATAAAGAATCCCAAAGTTCTCTCTCTCTTTCTGTCACATGGGAAGATAGTGAGAATTCAACAGTCTGAGGACCCAACCATGCTGGCAATCTCACCTTACACTTCCAGCCTCTAAAACCATAAGAAATAAATTTCTGGGATGGCTCCTATGGCTCAGTAAGTAGGGTGCTGGCCCCATATACCAAGGGTGGTGGGTCCAAGCCCTGCCCCAGCCAAACTGCAACAAAAAATATCTGGGCGTTGTGGTGGAAGCCTATAATCCCAGCTAGTCTGAAGGCTGAGGCAAGAGAATCACCGAAGCCCAAGAGCTGGAGGTTGCTGTGAGCTGTGACACCATTGCACTCTAGAGGGCAACAAAGTGAGACTCTGTCTCTAAAAAACAGGGTGGCGCCTGTGGCTCAAGGACTAGGGCTCCAGCCCCACATACCAGAGGTGGTAGGTTCAAACCCAGCCCCAACCAAAAACAGTAATAAAAATACAGAAGAAATAAATTTCTGATGTTTATAAGTCATTTAGTCTACGTAATTTTGTTACAGATGCTCAAACAGACAGAACAGATGTTAAAGAGGTCAAAACTGCCTTTTTTTTTTTTTTTTTTTGTAACTAGGTCCCCACATCAGGAAAACAATCATTGGTTTAGTCCTAAGCAGCCTCAAGGAGCCTGCTATTAGCCTCAGGATTTCTTCCCAGGGCCAAATCAAACCTGTACCAACCCCAGCTTTTGGTGCCACATTGCCACTTCAGATATCAACATCACTGTAGAATCCTGCTTTTATCCACTGAAAGCTGTTTTACCCTCTTCTTTCTACTGAATTTGTTTTAATAATTACTAGAATTCGGGGGCATTCGCTAGTCTCTCATGGAAGACTTGGTTTTCTTAAATAAGACTTTGTTGAATATACAGACAGTCTGCTTTCCCAGTAATTTTTATCTAACCGGGACTGATTTTCCAAGCACCATGCTACAGCATTTTGTGCAAGGGCTGAAACATTTTCTTCTTTCTTTGCCATGCTGAAGAAAATTGACATCAGAATTCTGTCAACTCTCCATATCACTTCACACTGTTCAAGAGCACTGTGCCTCAGTTCAGAGACAGAGGAATTTGAGGTATATGACCAGATATAATTCTTAAGCTAGGCCCTGAAAACTTTCCATTTATATCTGTCACTTCTGTCTGAGGCCTGTCATTTCTCTAAAAATTCAGTGGCATATTGTAACGCCAACTCAAAATTCTCCACTCATTTCTGGCAGTGTATCTTCTGCAAGTGCTTCTAGACTTTGGTAGCACCAGGAGTTCAGCCACATACTCAGGAGCCAAGCACAAAACAGCTCTGCAGCCCATAGGGGATCCCGAGTCAGAGAAGAGGGCTTTCAGGACACGACTCAGGGCTCCTACAGACATCTTTTCCCATGGCTAGACAATTCCAATTTCTTGATACAATTCTTACTTTAAAAGTTTGATTGTATCTCATTTTCCACTTTTTGTGGTCATCCATGGTTCTTAGCCTTCCTGTAATAAATTCACACAGTGCTACAGAGCCTGGATCTGCAGCTGAAACATATGTCTTGAAACATGCAGTTTGCAAAAGTTCCAATTAAGATCTCGGAGTTTTCACACTGTCACTGCCTTTGAGATAGTGGATTGAGAATTATCACAGATCTTGCTTGACGTGTCTCAAGCTCTGATTGCTTCACATCCCAGGGTTCCACAGGTATGGCAAATGTCCATTCTCATTTCAATTATGAGGGTGCACTTAGTCTAAAACACATCCAGGGACTGCATCTTAGTACAAAATTTCTGTGTGAAGAATTACACATCAATAAGACTCCCAGCTACTTTAAAATTTGGAAAATCTATCTCTAAGTATCTCTTCCACAGCTTTCAAAATTCAAGCTGTCTCCAGAGTTTCTCTGGATCTCTTAATTTTTCATATTTGCAGAGTTTCTCTGGATCTCTTAATTTTTCATATTTCTGGAGAAAATATTTGGCTCTTCTCCAAATATTCCAAAGGATAATACTCCATTATCATTGATTCCTGAATTTTCTCCCTCCTTCGTCTCTCAGCCCTGTCAAAGACCTTGGAACAGAGGGACCTTCTGCTTCCATGAGTGTAGTAAGTTGCATTCCTGCTCAGCCTGAGCAGCTCAATCGCTGCACCCCTTTCTGCAAGCAGCTTTGGGCACTGGGGTTCCCAGGGATAGGAAAGTGCACAGAGAGGGTCTGGGAGCAGTGCACAGCCTTCCTGCTGCAGTGCCATCTACAGACCCCACCTGTTCTCTTGCTGCGTTAGGAACCCCAGAACCTGAGTGTGATCTGCTCTCTGACTTCCCTGCTCCCTTTCAAGCTCATGCCTCTCCTTGTTGGTCATCCTTCTAGAAGCATGAACAAACCATCGTTCGTTGATGCTTGTTGACTCCAAATAGGCAAGAAGTTTTACCTGAGGAGTACTATGTCATTTTCGCCCTGCAAGTTTTCTTCTAAATAAGAAAAATATGCTCACTTCTTCATCTTCCCCAATTTTCCTGATCCAGTTGTTGCATTGCTAACTGAACTGGTGATGATCTCAAGGGCTCTTTTGCAAATATTTCAAAAGATAATACTCCATTATCCTTGATTCCCAAATTCCCTCCCTCCTTCCTCACTCAGCCCTGTCAAAGACCTTGGAACAGAGGGACCTTCTTGAGACTTCACATTCTCACTGTAATTCATTGTTTTCCTCTCATGTCTAAAGAGATAGAATCATGTGGGTACATCTGTTATAGATTAGTGCTGTGTACATTTAATTTTGCCTTCTTTACCATTTCTAAATGTTTTATTCACCCCAAATCATTCCAAGTCTCATTGCTCACAGCAGCTTTTCTATATTTTTTCTATTTAATCTTGTAATCCCTTTTAGCAGAAGAACCACACTCTGCACAGAACCATCAGATAAGCACACATATTCCCAGCCACATATCACCCCCTTTTTTGAATTTTAACTGTTATTATACCATCTTCAATATTATCCCTTCTTCCCACCATGTTCTTAGCAATGATTATAAATTGTCCGTCTCAAGCATGACGTGGTTGTATATAAGTGAGAGAATCTTGTGAGCCCAGGTTAGGAATATTTCTCAAACTGTAAAATGAGTATAGCATGTGATTCAACAGTGGGGTTTCTGTGAAATAGTCTAGGATTCTAGAAGAAGAAAAAAGTTATGTACAAGGATGTTCATCAGAATTTTAAAAAATTATAGTAACAAAGAAAAGAAAAAGCATGATCTAATTATCTAGCAAAAGAAGAAACTGGCTAAGCAAATTACAATATATATTTCTGAAGCAGAATCAATTTTGGTCAATTTATTCTATGCTTTCAAGTCTTACATTTCTCATAACCCTGTGTAATAGACATTTTTCATATTTTGGACAACCACTCTCCAGGCTGATTTCTGTTAATATGTTGGTTATGACAGGAAGATAGTGACTACCTTCCTGTAGAGAAGCCAAAGACGTATAATCTTCATTTTCCTACATGGCACAGTTAAGGGGCAGAGACAGAAGACTCAGGCCAGTTGAGTGCTGTCTTACAGGACTGTGGGATGTGAGCCAATGCCAGTGCATGGTTGTAGAACATGTTCATTACAGTCCCATCTATTCATGATGCTGCAGCAGAAAGATCACTTGAGCCCAGGAGTTTAAGGCTGCTGTGAGGTATGACTGGGCCACTGTACACCAGGCTGGGCAACTGAGTGAAAACTTATATTTGAACAAAAATCCCAAACATAATCCTAGCACTCTAGGAGGCTGAGGCAGACAGGTAGCTTGAGCTCAAGAGTTGCATGTAGACCAACCTGAGCAAGAGTGAGACCCTGTCTCTACTACAATAGAAAAATTAGCCAAACACTGTGGTGGGCGCCATGTAGTCCTGAACACTTGGGAAGGTGAGACATGACGATGGCTTGGGCCCAAGAGTTTGAGGTTGCTGTGAGCTGATGACACCACAGCATCAAACCCAGGGTGAGAGTGTGCAATTCTGTCAAAGAAAAAAAAAAACCCCACAAAGAAAGTTAAAACCTACCAAATCTGATACATGAAGAAATAAAACATCTATATGCTCCAACAATTATTAAGGTTGAATTCATAATCTAAAGCCTTGTTGTTAAGAAAATTGCAGGTCCAGGTAGCTTTATTTGTGAGTTCTTTGAAACATTTAAGGAATATATAACACCAAATTTTACATCAAAATATTCAGAAAATAGTGAAAGAAAAACTATGTCCCAACTTATTTTATAGAGCCAGCACAATCTTGATACGAATATCTAACAAGATAAGAAAATGCAGGAAATTCAGATTATAAAAGACAATTTTTTATTTCATATCTAAAGATAAAGAATTCTAAATAAAATTTTAGAAAATGCAATGGATGCAACATATAATATCATCATGACTTAGCAGGAATTCAGAAATTGCTGCATTGTTTTAAGAATGCCAAGTAGGTCTAATATGTGAAATGAGTGACTTCAAATCTTCCCATTAAAAGAATAAAAGTTAACAACCTGGATGGATCTGGAGAACATTCTTCTAAGTGAAGTATCACGAGAATGGAAAAACAAGCATCACGTGTACTCAGTGCTGTGTTGGAACTAGCAGTTCAACCACTACATGCTCAGATAAAAGAAAAATTCAATTAATTAATGTAAGGAGGAGGGGTCATGGGCTGAGTACATCCCCACTCAGCACACACATAGCACAGGGGTGTGGCAAACTTCCTGGGGGAAGAGCACAACTACAACTCAGACTTTTACCTTAAAAAACCAAATTATATAACTTAATGGTATGTACCCCCATATTTAATCTGAAATAAAATGAGAAAAACTTTTTATGTCTTTGATGAATGCAGAAAATAATATTTATGAGTGCATAAATATTAACGCATATATTAATTATAAATGGGGACAAAATAATGATAATGGCAATAACAGCATCAATGACATTATCCCCAGGTAACTACTAGACAGGATTGATCACTGGGTTAAAGCACCTCTTTTATCTTTCCTCTTATGTGTGATCTTTCCTTATCTTTCCTCTTTTATCTTCCCTTTTCCTCTATTACCCTTTTTCCTTCATGTGCATTTTATAAGGAGGGTTTTCTAGTCATTAACCAAAGGAAAGAGATTTTCTACAACACACTGATTCAATAACTAAGAAATGCAAGAACATATATTACTTTATTGCAATATTCGATTGACCCCTGGTTCATTACAAAAGCACCCAGTGATCAATCCTGTCTAGTAGATACCTGAGGATAATGTCCTCTCCCTGGTTACTTACAGCTTTGATTTTAATGAGCTATGCTATGTGATTGGAAATCAAGTCTCTAGTAAGCTAGCTCCAGTAAGCTAGCAATTCGATCCGACTACTGTACAGGTCCAGAAGCCAGGAAGCCTGCCACTCACCTTGGGAGCATGAGTTGGGGTGGGAGTAAGCTATTGTTTCCTAACAGAAGCAAACGGGGTCAGGAGCTGAAGTTCCAGTTCACTTTCCCATTTTTTTTTTTTTTTTTTTTAGAAGCAAAAGGAGGGGAGACGAATGCCATGCAAGGTCCATGGAGATCAGGTTTTATTTTACGAAACAATTTGTAAAGATTCCGAAATATCCTCTAGGGAGAATTTTTACTTTATTTAAACTGTCCTTCCCCAATTTATTTGACAAATAATATTCTAGGGACACGTATTAGTTTCTTTCTACAAGAAATCCACTTACATATTACACAGCACTGGGCCTAAGTCTTGGTGGTATTTGCAATTTTTTCATGAACACAGAGTAGATGATCAACTATATGCATTTCATCAAAATCCAACCAACACATAATTCTTCTACATCTATCCACTTATCTCCTGAAAACTTTGAGTGAATCTACTTAAAACTCTTAAATCTTCTGCTCTATTGCAAACTGGTGTCTGTCTCCTGCCATACTGATTACATCTTGTTCTATAAAATAGTTTCCATATTTTTTTCCTGTTGCTGATATAAATGAAGATATCTCATGCACAATACACTTTCATGACATACCCATATGTAGTACATCCAAAATTGCTAATTTTGTTGGCAAAACAATCTATAATTCTTTTTTGCTAATTCTTTTAATTAGTAATTTTTTAATTCTTTGGTGTTAATTTTATGTTCATCAAAATTAACTTACCATGTATTTTAATTATTTGTATGCACACATTTCTGGATGTTATTTAAACCATACTTTCTCATTCAAAAATGCCACTCCAAATCCAAGTTAGTGAAAGTTGGGATTTGATAAAAAAAAAAAAAAAAAAAAATTTACACCTCTTTTAATATTTGTGTAAAGCAAGTAATTCCCAGTATTCAGTAGGGAATTTCTCATCACACGTGACTTCCCTTTTCCTCTTTTATCTTCCCTTTTCCTCTATTACCCTTTTTCCTTCATGTGCATTTTATAAGGAGGGTTTTCTAGTCATTAACCAAAGGAAGATTTTCTACAACACACTGATTCAATAACTAAGAAATGCAAGAACATATATCACTTTATTGCAATACTCTATTGACTCCTGGTTCATGACAAAGCATAAAATTTGTTAAGTAATCTCCCAAAGTGAGAGGGAGAATTTTAAAGACCTTGCATCTGAGCAGAATAAAAGGTTAGAATTAAATGTTAAATGAACGACAGTTCAAAGCCTGGAAGCCTGGATTTATTTGTTTCTGCCTGACAAGAAGAGTCCACATCTGATTTTCATCAGGATGAGTCTCCAGGCTCCACTCAGACCATGGGAACCAGCGGAGCACAGTCTGCTGGGGGACGAGGCCTGGACATCCCCCATGTGGACCAGCTGCCCATGGAGCTCTCCTCTCCTCTTCAGCGAAGGCTTCACCAGGAGACTCTGCAAAACTCACTGTGGTGCTGCGGGCCTGGCACTCGGACCCTGGTGGGGTCCCTGATGAGCACGCCTGACCCTGAGAACGGGAGACCCGGAGACCCGTGCTGGATGGGCTGGATGGGTACGGTGGGCTGGATGGGCTGGATGGGCTGCTTGCCCAGAACGTTCACCCCAGGAGGTGGGACCTGCAAGAGTTGGACTTGCAGAATATTGATGCCAAATTGTGCACTATGTTGTCTGGAGATGCTGTGTGCTGCTCAAAAGTCGAGAGTAAGAGGCAAACAGCAAAGGACCGACTCTCGACTGTCCCAGTCCCCACCCCATTCCCACTCTACCCTCTATTCCTCAAAAGCCTGAAATGAGGAATCAAGGTGATGTTTGCTTCACAGAATGTGTTGGGTAGTATTCCGTCTTTTTCAATATTTTGGAAGAAGTTCAGTAATATAGGTACTAGTTCTTCTTTAAACGTTTGGTAGAATTCTGACGTGAAGCCATCTTCAAAACATATTTTCAATGTCATGCAGTTGAGCAACTTGACTGACATCAGCTGAGGCAATGACAGCATTGTAGTCCTTTGGGATAAAAATGCAGTCAGCAAAGCTGGGAAAATAGTGAAGATCACATAGCTGAATGGTTGAGAGTTACACTATGAGGAGAGGTTTGCTTCTGGGAGAAGCTCAGAAAAGGACTTGTATAAATGCAGTATATTCCTGAGATGAGAAGACAATATCCTGTTTAAGGTTATACCAATTTCATATTTTGAAAAAAATGATCAAATTACATGATGATTTACAACACTATTTCAGTCAATTTAGTTCAAATAAGATTCACACCAATTAAAACCAGGAGGGGGGTCACTCTATTGAGGCAGTGGTGTTAAACAGTATCAATTAAGTCTGATAAGGTAGACAGCATTGTAGGTACAAGTATAATAGGTAACAAACATTTACCCTATCCTTGAGGAAGAAAACTTCTGGTACAACATGGAAAAATCTATCAACAGTCCTGCCAAGTCTTTTCCTGTGACCTCCCTTAGCTCAATCAGTCATTCAAAAGCCAAAGCAGCTCAAAGATCTGACAGTGTCAATTCAAGATTTTACTCAAAATCACAATAATTATATGCAACTTGTTTAGTTAGAAAAGAACCAAAGATGACAATAAAATTCCCATGTGCATAATGGGTTCCAGTCTGAAATTTTTTTCATACGCATTTTCATTTAATCTTCAGTCCACTCTGTAAGGGAGATATTTTTGCTTTTATAAGATGTGGAAACTAAGATTTAACAAAACATAGTGACTTCTTGAAGATGATACAAACAGAAAATAGCAAGTCAGGACTTGAATTCAGGCTTTCTGATTTGAAATCCTATACTGGTTATATTGGGAAGGGAGCAGAACAAGTGACCAGCTAGAACTCTAAAACAACTATAAAACAACACAGAGAGAAGAAATGAGCCAAGACCATTCAAGGTGCTATACTATGGTTCTGATTGTGGACTAAGAAAAACTATTCTGACTACAGAGACTGACTGCAGCCAAAATATCCAAAACAGCTGGGCGTAGTGGCTCACACCTGTAATCCTAGCACTCTGGGACGCCGAAGCCAGTGGATCACCTGAGCTCAGGAGTTTGAGACCAGCCTGAGCAAGAAGGAGACCCTGCCTCTATTGAAAACAGAAAAACTAGACTGTTTATCTCAGCTTGAATTACAATCGCCAAGACATGGAAACAACCTAAATGTCCCATCAACTCAGGAATGAATTAACAAACTGTGGTACATGCACACCATGGAATACTATTTAGCCATTAAAAACATGGTGACTTCACACCTTTTGTAATATCCTGGATGGAACTGAAACACATTCTTCTTAGTAAAGTATCACAAGAATGGAAAAGCAATTATCCAATGTACTCAATACTAATATGAAGCCAGTAGGTGATCTGATGCATGCACACATAGGAGAAAAACTCATTTCAACTCAGGTTGGAGGGAGAGGTAATAAGGGAGGGGAGGAAGGTTCAGATCCTCTCACTGAATGGGTACCGGGTGGGAGTGTTTGGCACACCTTTTCTGTATGAGACATAACCACAAGAGGGACTCTACCTAACAAAATAAAATATTTTGACCTGGTTGTTTGTACCCTCACATTAACCTGAAATAAATTTACTTTTCAAAAAGAAAAGAAAGGCTCGGTGCCTGTGGCTCAACAGGCTAAGGCGCCAGCCACGTACACCTGAGCTGGCGGGTTCGAATCCAGCCCAGACCCGCCAAACAACAATGACGGCTGCAACCAAAAAGTGGCCAGGCGTTGTGGCGGGTGCCTGTAGTCCCAGCTACTTGGGAGGTGGAGGCAGGAGACTCACTTGAGCCCAGGAATTGGAGGTTGCTATGAGCTGTGATGCCACTGCGCTCTATCCAGAGTGACAGCTTGAGGCTCTGTATCAAAAAAAAAAAGAAAAGAAAAGAAAAACTGAAAGAGTGTTGTGGTGGGCACCTGTAGTCCTGGCTACGCAGAAGGCTGAAACAAGAGGATCGCTTGAGCCCAAGAGTTTGAGGTTGTTGTGAGCTATAATGCCATGGCATTCTACCCAGGGTGACAGAGTGAGGCTCTTATCTCAAAAAATAGATGTATCCAAAACAGTGTCAAAAGGGCATGTCAGGCTGGGTGCAGTGGCTCATGCCTGTAACCCCAGGACTCTGGCAGGCAAAGGCAGGTGAATTGCCTGAGCTCAAAGGTTCGAGACCAGCCTGAGCAAGAGCAAGACCCCCCATCTCTAAAAATAGCCAGGTCTTGTGACCAGTGCCTGTAGTCCCAGCTACTCGGGAAGCTGAGACAAGAGAAATGTTTGAGCCCAGGAGTTTGAGGTTACTGTGAGCTATGCTACCACAGCACTCGACGGAGGGCAATAAAGTGAGGCTCTGTCTCAAAAAGGGAGAGGCATGGCAAACTCAGACAAACAGGTTTAGTTATAGACTAGAATCACACTGGAAATTGTAATTCCTATCCATGGTCAGAGAGACGATCATTTTTCCTATACAATGTTAAGAGAAGTACCAAATGACAAACTGGGCATGATACAAAAGAATCCAAGCAGCAAGTAATAACGCAGAAGTCAGATGGAACTTTATGTACCATAGTTCCAAGAGATCTATTCATAGCAATGTATTGTAGTTCTAACCAGTGTCCTAATCCCAGAGGGTAACTAGGGAAAGATGCAGGGCAGACTAACCCCATGAAAATCAAGACAAGCACAAATAACACAACTCCACAGATTAAAAAAATCCCAGCCTTCAGCTTCCCACTGAGGAGAGAATGAGTTGATCCATCCCTCCAGTGCCCCACTTCTCCAGGGCTGCCTAAAGAACTGTATCATCTGTACCTCCCGTCTTGAAGCTCTGATGGATCCAGCAATCTAGCAGCTCAGGAAAGAAGATAGGTAGATGCCATGGCTCCACCCTGTGGATCAGCACAGAACATGCAGACAAAACCACAGCTGCCTGATTCTCCCGGGGGGGGGGGGTAAGAGTTGGTAGAGGCGCCCAGAATCTCAGGTGGGGCTGATTGATAGGAGTATTTTCCTATACAAGGCAAACCCTTGACAACTGAGAGAAGTACCTTCTTTGTCTAATGTACACTCACTGACACAGACAGTCAAGGAAAATGAAGAACCAGGAAAAGATGTTTCAAACAAGAGAATAAGACAAATCCCAGAAACCAACTCTAATGAAATAGTTATATGATTTACTTGATAGAAAATTTAAGATCAAAAGAACATACCTTGGGGGAAAGACTCCCTATTCGATAAATGGTTCTGGGAGAACTGGATATCCACATGTAAAGGACTGAAACTGGACTCTCACCTTTCGCTGCTCACAAAAATTGATTGAAGATAGATAAAGGACTTAAATTTAAGGTATGACACAATAAACATCCTGAAAGAAAGCATAGGAAATACACTAGAAGATATTGGCCTGGGGAAAGACTTCATGAAGAAGACTGCCATGGCAATTGCAACAACAACAAAAATAAACAAATGGGACTTAATTAAACTCAAAAGCTTCTGTACAGCTAAGGAGACAATAACCAAAGTAAATCAACAAACTACACAATAGGAAAGGATATTTGCATATTTTGAATCAGACAAAAGTTTGATAACTAGGATCTATAGAGAACTCAAATTAATCCACATGAAAAAAGCCAACAATCCCATATATCAATGGGCAAGAGACATGAATAGAACCTTCTCTACAGAAGACAGACGAATGGCTAACAAACATATGAAATAATGCTCATCATCCCTAATTATTAAAGAAATGCAAATCAAAACCACCTTGAGATAGATACCATCTAACCCCAGTGAGAATGGCTCACATCACAAAATCTCAAAACTGCAGATGCTGGTGTGAATGTGGAGAAAAGGGAACGCTTTTACACTGCTGGTGGGACTGCAAACGGATACAACCTTTTTGGAAGGAAGTGTGGAGAACTCTCAAAGAACTCAAGCTAGACCTCCCATTTGATCCTGCAATCCCATTACTGGGCATCTTCCCAGAAGGAAAAAAATCCTTTTATCATAAGGACACTTGCACTAGACTATTTATTGCAGCTCAATTTACGATCGCCAAAATGTGGAAACAACCTAAATGCCCACCAACCCAGGAATGGATTAACAAGCTGTGGTATATGTACACTATGGAATACTATTCTGCCATTAAAAAAAATGGAGACTTTACAGCCTTTGTATTAACCTGGATGGAAGTGGAACACATTATTCTTAGTAAAGCATCTCAAGAATGGAGAAGCTTGAATCCCATGCACTCAAGTTTGATATGAGGACAATCAATGACAATTATTGACACGGTGGGGGTGAGGGAAGGGGAGAGCAG
>CAUYON010112874.1:0-61211 GCA_963573935.1 Arctocebus calabarensis
TGTTAAACCAGCCTTGCATCCCTGGGATGAAACCTACTTGATCATGATGTATGACTTTTTTAATGATAAGCTGTAATCCATTGGCTAGGATTTTGTTGAGAATTTTTGCATCTATATTCATGAGTGAAATTGGTCTGAAATTACTCTTATTTTCTAATAAGTCCTAAGGAAAACCATGTTAAATGTATTTACATGCTTTATAAGGTCACAGCAAGTGGGACTAAGGTTCTCTCTCTGCTCTGCCTTCCTACTCCCTGTGATCAGCCCAGGCAATTTAGGAACATAAAAGTGAAGATATTTATCAGTGTGTAGGTCTTTGGATCTTAGTAACATTCAACCTATTTAAATTCAAAGAATTGGGATAGACTTTCAAATAGAAAGTTTTGAAGAAGATGCTATCATTGTGCATAAAATCTAAAGGTTATAAACACCGTGTGTATTTTTCTTTTGTCTTTGCAGTGTGTGCAGGAACAGAGAATAAGTTGAGTTCTCTCTCTGACCTGGAACAGCAGTATCGAGCCTTGCGCAAGTACTATGAAAACTGTGAGGTAGTCATGGGCAACTTGGAGATAACCAGCATTGAGCACAACCGGGACCTCTCCTTCCTGCGGGTAAGGTTGTCTCTTTTTTCTCATCATCTCTTTGCAAGTGGACGATGGGGTCATGATGCATAGAGGTAGACGTGTTTCCTGCACCTGCTGTCTGTGCACTCCTGCCTGGTGGAAGATAGGAGATAGGGAAGCAGCACAGCTAGGAAAAGAACTGGAGTTACAAAGCAATGATGACTGATGCCCCACGTTCAGAGCAGTCACTCTTGCCCTAAGATTGATGCAAGATCTGTCAGTGTAGTACATGACGTCTAGCAAGCCTGTTTTTTCTAACATGCTGAGAACTAGGAGAATCAGAGGATCAATCAGATAAGAATTGATAACTTTTAGCCAGTCATCTGCTTGTCTGCACTTTTCCTGTCACTTTGGACATTTTAGACTATTTTATATTACTTATTAATATTAATTATTAATTAATTATATTATCATAACAGTGGATGGACACTGTCACCACCAAAAAAATAGAAAAGCATTTGTTTCTGAAAATCTACAAGTTATTTAAAGTAGACCTAGGAAATCACAAAACTTATGTAGAGTAATATATACATGCACATATATTCATATATTTACATATGAAATTAAAGTTACCTAGAGCCAACGACTCGTTTTTGGAACTTTTCTCTTGGCTTTTATTTATCATTGCTCTGTTAAACAGGCTATAAGTGGTAAACCTTAGCTGGGTAGCCAAATTCTTTATTTTTGCCTTACACTGGAAGAAGAGTTGTCTTGGACCACATGTTAAATAAATAAACATTAACAAAAGCTGATGAACAAATAAAAAAAAGGGCTATGCCTAATTTTTGTGATATTTGACTCCAGTGATATGCAAATCAGGCCCCAAATAATTTGCACGTGGCTCGCAGGCTACAGTTTGGACACCCCTGGATTATAGTTTCTTCAGTTTTGCTTTAACTGAAATAGACTTAGGAATATCAGAATTTCAGAGACACTCAGACATACTGAAATGGGGATGTGGTCTTTGCACAACTAAGAATAAATTCTTTTTGTAAGAATTACTGACATATCTTTTACATAATATCATCCCTAGAATACATTTGATCTTGTTTTTGATAATATTTATGTACTATTCAGCATTGTCTTATATACATCAACATAAAAATATTTTGGATACTGATACAGTAAGCTGTGTATTGGCTAGTAAATTATTTAGAGGACTATGATAATTTTAATAATTCTATGCTTAGATAAGTTACTTAAAAAGTGGTATTTAAATATTAAATATTTTGAATGCAATATCTAGTATTTGTAATAAGTTCAGAAAATGAAATACCTCAGTATATGAATAATGCTATGGGTTTATGCTATCTACCTTTTAAATGATTCTCTTATTTAGCTGGGGATGGTGGCTCACCACTGTAATCCTCGCATTCTGGGAAGCTGAGGAGCTGAGGAGTTCAAGTTCAGCCTGAGCAAGAGCAAGACCCCATCTCTACTAAAAATAGAAAAATTAGCTGGGTGTTTCGGATGGTGCCTACAGTACTAGCTACTTGGGAATGTGAGACAAGAGTGTCAGTCAAGCCCACAAGATTGAGATTGCTGAGAGCTATGACTCCTTGGCACTCTACCAGGGGCAACAGAGAAAAATAAATAAAAATAAACAAATGATTCTTATATTTGGACTAGTAAAGCAAATCTAGGTCTTTCTTTAGTCTACTGCTTAGTTGACAGAGTTTTGGTTCTACAAGTTATGTGTCAAAAGATTTTAACAATTATGATTTCTAATTGTGATGTCTTTATTGAAAGCAGGTAGTAAAAGTCACTCCTTAAGAGAACTTAAGACTTTTGGAGGGGCTGTTGTTTTGAGATGGGAACATGTACACTCTAAACTAGAACCTATGCCAAGAAACTCAGCGGAGAAAAAGAAAAACTCGGCTCGGCGCCTGTGGCTCAGCGGGCTAAGGCGCCAGCCATGTAAACCTGAGCTGGCGGGTTCGAATCCAACCTGGGCCCGCCAAACAACAATGACGGCTGCAACCCAAACAAAAATGGCCGGGTGTTGTGGTGGGTGCCTGTAGTCCCAGCTACTTGGGAGGCAGAGGCAGGAAACTCGCTTTAGCCCCGGAATTGGAGGTTGCTGTGAGCTGTGATGCCACGACACTCTGCCCAGGGCGACAGCTTGAGGCTCTGTCTTAAAAAAAAAAAAAAAAAGAAAAGAAAAACTCACAGAGGAGCTGCATTCTGAAGCAGGGAAAATAAATGGCCTAAGTAGACTCTTAAATCAGAGTGACGTGTGAAGACATAAAACATGAAACATGAAAACACAACCTAAATTTCTTTTCTTCTTCTCTTTGCTTTACTTGCTTGCTGAACATGACTAAATTTCACTGCCAAAAAAAGTCATAAATATTATAAATGACGGTATTTACATTGACTGAGATGAAAATGTCTTTTATATCTTTTATAATTATTAAGCTCTTAGAAAGATAAAAGTATTATCAGAAGACTATAGTCAATTTTTAACCGTTAGAAATATGAAAGTTGCATATAGATGAGTTTGAGTATCATGGTCTATACTGCCAGATATTTACTTTTTTAGAAACCACTTTGAACTAAAAAAAAAAACAAATAAGAATTTTTAGAATTAGAAGATTTGGGAAAGACTATAAGAAGGGCCAGAGTTTTTGCCTGGAACAAGAAGTACACTATTTCTTTAAAAAAAACTAATGCTCATTTCTGAACTAGCGTCTCTAAAATTTCAGAGAAACTTTGTACTAACTCATGAACATATTTGTACTTTAACATATGTATTTAAAGGTAAATCTAATAGGTTTTTTTTCTGCTTGCTGGTAACATCATTTTTGTTTCATGTATCTTTTGTTCCTTTAGAAAAAACAATTTTTATCGTGACATTCAACAAAGAGTCTTATCTCAAGAATACAGTGATAAATGGTGTATTGTCCTTGACATCAACAGTCTTGAGGAGGATTAAAGATGTGTAACACATAAGTACTGTATATGTGTATGTGTACACAAGGTATACTACATATGTGTGTACACATGTATAGTTTAAATTATCTATATTATATAGGGTGGCCATAAAGTTTTTGTGCAGTTTAAAGTAGTTGTCTATTTTATGGCCACCCTGTAAATGTCTAATTTTATAGTTGCTGAGACAGAAAGAAGAACTCAGAAACAGAATGAAGGTGTGGTCTTGTGTTAATACAGAAGTGTAGGCTGGGCTGTTTGAAGGATTCAGGAAAGGTTTCATCAAAGAGGTACATGAGTAGAATCATGAAAAGATGAGTAAAAGGTTATGAGGTGAATAGCCTGGAAGATCAAGGCCTCCCAGTGGGAGGATCTTAAGTTAAGGCTTAGAGGAAGGCTCTAAGTCATAGTTAATAGAGGTATACTTAGGGTGTACTGCTTTGGATACTAGGTGCACACATGCCAGTGAATCTTGCATGGTTCCTGCCCCTGAGGGACCTGCAATACAAGCTGTAGCTGAAGAAAAAGTTTGGAATGGGATAAATATTGCATTGAAGAGGTAGAGAGCCTCAGAGTATAGATACGTATTTAGGAGACATGCACATCCAAGTGCCAAGTTAACATTTTGTTCACAGATAACATAGTCAAGGGGAATTGAGAAGATTAAGATCAAAAAGTGGGCTAAGGATAGATGGCTCTGGGCGTCTAGTCACTGTTTCTTGATGAGCTCAGTATTAGTACTATAACTACTTTCTGAAAGCAGGGGCAGTTTGCAGAAGTATTCATATTACTTCTGTATTGGGTGATTCATTATTTCACATTTTACCTTAGATTAGAATATGCTATAATCTCATCTTTTAATATAAAATTTCATTACTTCTGAAAACCACATTATGGTTTGCTTGTACTGTTGGTAGCTTCCCTCCAAAATACACAATATGGCCATTATTTACACATTAAAATAAGTAGAGTCCATGTAAAGAAAATCTAATTATTTTATATTATGCCGTTATTTCCTATAAATTTTGAATTATATGAGTAGTAAACCTGCATTAACCTACTGTTTGGATTATGTAGCTCTGAGATAGATTTATGTAACTGTGACTCATTGAACAATTTCTTACAGAGTTTTCACAATTTTTCTTCCTCTAAAAATGACTCAAAGGTGTAATGTGTTCAGAGAGTGGGTAGTGATCTTAAATTTCATTCTGGATTTATTTTCATCTTGAGGGACTAAAGAAATTACTTTTGTTTTTAAAGGATTTTCCACACTTATTTTCATCTCTAGCAAGGTTGCAGTGTTTTGTTTTGTTGTTTTTTTTAAATATCAAGCTTATTTCTATGTTTCATGATAACAGTTTCTCCAGGGACCTGTTTATCTTATTCATTATGTGCATAGTCAGTATCTAGAATAGTGCCTCAAAATAATAGGTTTTCAGCAAAAGCTTGCTGGATGGACAAATGAATAAGTATTTTTCTTACATTCATACATCCCATTTTCATATGGGACATGGTCTGTAGATGACCATGTAAGTCTTTCTTCATAATCATGTAATTTCAATGGGAGCCCCATATAGAACAAATATATGTGAATAAGATACAGGTAGGCCAGGCAGAATTCCTTCTCGTGAGGATTTGGAACTGTGACCAAGAACATTCAGTTTCTGTATGAGTTAACACAATCCCCTTTGCATCGTGGCTTGAATGACAGAGAAAGCTGTACAGGTAGAATGCAACCAACACACGAAACATACAAAGAGCAGAAACAGACATTTACTCCAAATTCCCGCTGAGTGAACCATTTCTTTCCAGGTTCTATCTGCTTCTGAACATAGATCGCATTCCAACCATTTGGGCTCATGCTCTTTCAACATTTTAATTACTTTATTGAAATGTCCCCTACTTCTCCCCCTTAGACTGGAATAGGGCTGTTTCCTTTTACTGTAATTAAAATATCCCATCTAGTACATCTCCCAAGATTTTAAGAACTTAACAGAAGTGGGCCTTTGAAATTGGATTGAAGATGCATTTATAAATAATCTAAAACGGAAAAAGCCCCTATGCTGTAAAAATTTAAAACAAATCTTTGTTAGGTACATTTTGTTGAAATACTTTTAAATGCATTCGTTTCAAGATACTGTTATTGTAACAATCCTGATGCTTGTTTCTGTAAGCACCTTTCAACCCACTGTTCCTATAACCTCCACTTTTTGCATTCCTTTAGGGAAAAGAAACCCAGTTGACTATATTTAAGATTCAAGTCCAGAGGAATCACATAGTTGGCTAGACACAGGCCCTGAAACTCTTTCCTATGTATTTTATCACCATCTCAAGGTTACGGCATATAATAGAAAGGCATAAAAATCACAGATTTTGCGTTGTTGTCTACACTTCATGAACTCTCTAAGACAAAGCAAAATGGAGTAAGTAATGGGAATGAACTGTTAGACCTTTTACCCTCATTAGAATTCTTGGGAGCTTTCTCCCCTCTGTCATTCCATTGGTCTTCCTTGCTTCTGATGGAATTTAATAACTCGTGCATCTGAAAAGGTGCCTGAACTACTAGCTTTTACACTTTAAATTTATTTTCTGTTTTATGTATTCACTTGAAGTAAAGAACTATTAAGTGTCAACTCTATGTAAACCAGTGTGATATGTAACATAGGCGTATAAAGAGTGTTGACACCTGCCCTTGTCCATTTCTGCAATAGATAATAATTTGTAGTCTGTGGCTTGAATTTAGTTGTGTACAAATAGTTTTGGAAACAGCGTGTATTAGGATTGTGAAGAGATAAGTTTATCTAACAGTAGCTGTGTGGACATGGACCTGGAATAGTAACAATGTGTAGTATCACTAATCCATCTGAAGCCTGTTTGCTATACTCTAGAAGGCCTTAATCTTCATGATGGTACATGTATTTTACAAGACATGTATGTACTTGTAAAAAGAGACTAAACAAACAGTCAAAAATAAAGCCTAAACATACAGTAACACATAAAGACATCATTTAAAAAAGCAGCATTAGGGCAGCACCTGTGCTCAAAGGAGTAGGGGGCTGGCCCCATGTGCTAAAGGTGGTGGGTTCAAATCCAGCCCAACCAAAAACTGCAAAAAAAAAAAAGCAGCATTAATATTCTCTTATTGATAGGAAAAGGCAATGACTTTGAAAAAGTCAGAAAGTAGAGTTATTTTAGAGCAAAAAAGTGAAAGACAGTATCTTCTCTCATAATGAGCAACAGACACGTTTTGAGGACGTAACATATCATGAAAAAAAAGGCCATGAAGGCTATGTTAAATAGTTCTATGAAAATATTTCAGATTGTATATAAAATCAGCACATTGTGCCCCATGATTGCACCAATGTACACAATTATGATTTAATAAAAATGTAAAAAAATGTAATTTTCTTTTATTATGTATTTTGAAGCACTATATGAATTTCTTGAATATACAAGAAATGATGTCATCACAACTTTTCTATTTTTAAAAATAGAACTCTGTAGAAATGATGTAAGTAGTTTTCTTATCGCTACCAAAGAAAATGCCCCACTTGAAATTCAAATATAACTTTGGTCTTTTAGTTAATAATTAATATTTTATAGGGTTACGGAGCTATCATTCTCTTTTCTTAGGATATCAATGGGATTTCTCCAATATGAGGATGTTGCTTTTCAACCACTCATCTTGGAATGTGTCACTTTGTGTCACTTTTCCAGTGCTGGTAAAGGACCTGTACTGTTTCATTCTCTTTTTCACGCATATTCCTCTTCCAATTAATGACAAGTGTTTTTCAGAAAGGCAGATAAAGCTGTAAACTTAGACGGCGTGATGCTGACAGCCTCACTGAAACATAAGACCTTGGTTTCATTGGCACGATATTGTCACAATAAAGCATAAATGATGCTTGCTAATAATGAGTTTCAAGTTGCAACCGGTGACCGTGGTAAAATCCCTTAGCTGATTTTAGTAGTGATGAGCAGCCTGCTAGGCTTAATGTAAAATTCTGGGATATTCTCATTTCAGCCTGCTTCCAGCATTGGTGTCTACCTTTTATTGTCCTGTAGCAGTTTGAAGTGGATGAGTGAATTAAATCAACAGCATGGGGCTGGTTTTTATATTTGTTTGTTTTTGTTTCCCCGTATCTTCCTCACACACATTTAACTGTATGTCTGGGCCAAGGTACCTACAGCACAGACTGGGTTAGTGTAATGCTACATTGAAGGGTTCATATTTAAACATAACAGATAATTTATAAAGTACTTACTCTTTTGGGTTAGAAAATGGTTTATTGAATGGTCTGTTTAAATACTAACTACTGTTACCTATTGTGTTTATTTTTCATTCATTAAATACCAGATAGCATGGCTTGTATGGAAGAGATTGTGCTGGAGAGAATATTTAAAATCAGGATGAGCAAATTATATTTTTTAAAACATAGGGCTCGGTGCCCATAGCACAGTGGTTATGGTGCCATCCACATACACTGAGGCTGGCGGGTTCGAACCCAGCCTGGGCCAGCTAAACAACAATGACAACTGCAACAAAAAATAGCCAGGCATTGTAGCGGGCGCCTGTAGTCCCAGCTACTTGAGTGACTGAGGTAAGAGAATTGCTTTGAGGTTGCTGTGAGCTGTGATGTCACAGCGCTCTACTGAGGGTGACATAGTGAGATTCTGTCTCAAAAAACAAAAATGAAAGCAAAAACATTAAATGTCAGGAAGGAAAACACTATTCCAATGAAACATGTGCAGCATAGTAATATGGGTCCACACGTGTTACATTCTCACAATTACCAAAAAGACTCCACAGGTACAGCATTGTTTAATGAAACAGATGAAGTTCCACTGTACACACATTTTGACTACGGTGGTAAAATCTTGTAATTTTTTATTAAAATATCATGTAAGATATAAAAGTGGAATATTTGTAACTATGTTAAGTAGTGGAATTAAACGAGACGTCTACATCAAGTATTTATAGTCTTTAGCTATTTATTCTTTAAGCGCAGTGGTTTAAGTTTTTCTTGTATGTCACTAATTGGGACAGATGGCGAGAGAGTGTTACCAAGATAAGCATCAAAATACTGAGAAACCGCACCTTCAAGAGATATGTTGGTCAGGTAAACAAGTGTTAGAATGATACAGGGTGCTCCAACTTTTTCTTTCTCTTTCTGTTTGAATTTCACATAAAGCTGCCTTTGTGGTAACATATTTGCTGTAGTTAGACGATGTTTCTTGGCTGGGTGAGATGGAGAATACTAAAAAGGAAGTACAAAAAATAATATTATAACGTGTCAGTTGGCAAAAGCAGACATTCTGGGTTAAATAGAATGTTCAAAGCTTTGATAGTTTCTGAAAGCTGTTTTTAAAACTGTTAAGCATAATACATATGCAATTTTGTATGTATGTATTTACAGCTGGCTTTTAAATTGAAACTTGATTTTGCACTAAATCTAATCATAGTACTTGTATTGCATTCGAAAGCTATGCAATTTACACTTGGCTCAGAATTTTTTTTTTTTTTTTTGCTCAGAGGTTAAGTACTATTTAATACTGAAAATATACATTGACTCAAAATTGACATTAGTCTGAAAATATACATTGACTCAAAATTCTGATTCACTCTTAGCAATCCCACAGGATAAGTCAAAAGATCAAAATGTCTATATTATTTATTTGGCATTTATTTAAGCATATTTTTAAACTTTCTTTTTAATCATTTAAATGAAATCTTAAATAAAAATATATTTAAGAGTTTTCTTTATTAAAATACTAAATATAAATAAGCAGTGTGTATTATAAAGATGTTCATGAAATTAAATGTACTTGGTGGAGTATTAGAAGGAAAGAAATAAGAAATTGACTAATATTTATAATTCTAATACGCAGGGTAGCCATAAAATTTGTGCGTGTGTTATTTAAAATAGTGTGTGTGCAATTTTAAATGGCCACTCTGCATTAAATATATTGTAAATATAAATTAGTGGCTATTTTTATTTGTATACTTGTAAATGGAAATTAGCAACCATTTTCTAAGATTGAGAATCAAATTCGTTTAAAATATTATCCCTTTATAAGGTTTCTAAGATATTAAAAATAATACTACTTAATATTAAAAATAACTTTATTACTAATAAAATAATAAATAATATAATTGCTTTAGAAAGTTTTCTAAGCCTCTTCACTGCAGTATGCTTTTCACAAAAAATTCTTTTTGTAAAGATGCTTAAATTAAAAATGAATTTATTAGAATGTTGAGCAGATACAAAGCATTTTTAGTGCCGCTGGGGGTTGTGGTATTTAAATTTGACTTGAATGTGCATATAATGAATTTATAGGCCTGCCTTAACTTTAAATAGAAAAGAATCTAAGAAACAAACCTGTTTCACTGATTTCTGGATACTCTTCTCTCAGGGAACATAATGTATAAAGATTGTTTCTTTAACCCTTTTATTTGTGATCCATGAGGACCTTGGTTCAAAGAGAGAAAATACTCAGCTCCAAATTAGCTTAATATGAAGCTAATTTATAGCTTTCATATGAAGGCTAAAACCCAATTATAGCATAGGAATACAGGGAAAGGGGAAAGGGAGGGGAGGGGAGGGTGGAGGATGGGTAGAGGGAGGGCAATTGGTGGGATCACACCTACGGTGCATCTTAGCAGGGTACTGGGGAAACTTATTAAATGTAGAGAATCAATGTCTTTATATAGTGATCAAGAAAATGCCATGAAGGCTATCTGTAACAGTACAATCGAAACATTTCTGAATGTATATGAATCATGCCCTATGATTGCACCAATGTACAGAATTATGATTCAATAAAATTATAAAAAATAAAAAAAATAAAATAAAAAAAAACAAAGAGAAAATAAATAAAATTTATGTGATTTTTTTTTTAATGACTAGCAAGCATTTTAGCAATGAACTGTCTTTTAATTCTAAAAACCAACCCTGGAATATAATCACAGGAAATCTTTGTTCAAAATTTATAACTGTGCACATTTTCACTAGCTCTATTTTCCTCTGACTCTTAAAATGAAGCACTTTGTTTTCCTTTGGACAAAAAAAATAGGCAGAATTAAACTTGAACAATTTTGCATGAGACCAAATAAATTTTAAAGGTCTCTCTTCAATCACAGAGTATAATTTAAAGATCAAAAGTGTAAAAGTAAATTGTGAAAATGGTTGCATTCAGAAACACTGTAATTATTTCTCCTGATCCCTAGATTGAACCCATTTACTATAAAATATTATATTAAAATATATAATGGAAGTGGCAAAAATTAAGGTCTTTGTTTTAGTGACTATAAACTTCTTTAAATCATTTCTCTTAACTCTCTACCTAAAAGTTGGAATATGTAATTTAACGTTGAAGTAAATCCCCTTAAGCAATTTGGTGCTAAATTTATTTCCTAAAACAAAAGTCATGGTGCCTAGAGTCTGATAGCCCCTCAACAAGAGGTGGCGAGCCGTATCTGAGTCTGCTGAGTTCTTCCTTTCTCTGAAACCCTCCGCAACTAGGGGTCCGTGCTCTGAGGAATTGACAATAAACCTTTTTTTTTTCTTTACAATAAATTTTTACAATCCCTTTTCAGAGGTTTAATTTTTGTTTGGTAGTGATTTTGTATTTTCAGAGAGGTGAAATTGCAAGTCAAACACTTGTTTGTTTTTCAGAGACAATTAATAGTTAAAAATGTCTGTAGACTCTACAGAGTTTGTGACGGTTTTTCTGACAATCCAAAGACATTTCATGGACGCATTCATCAAAAAAAAAAAAAATCAGTAGGGCATCAATAAATTTTTCGGAAGAGTTGATAAAAGAACATCAGTGAAAAGCGCAAGCAATCATGGATTTTATATCTGGCTTACATTATTTCCTCCTTTTTATCCTCATAGGATAAAGTCCAGCATTCCTGGGACATTGCCATACTATTTCATGGCTTCCTGTAACCCGTATCTTCCCTCTGGTGTTGATGGCATCAAAGCCAGGTTCCCTTCTGGATTGAGCTCCGTCTAACTCTACTGCACTCTCTATCCTTCTCAGACCGTGTCCCCCACAAACACACAGCACAGACACTTACTCCTATCCTGATCCATTCTGAGGTCTGTAGGAGAAGTCCTTTCTTCAAAGATGCTTTACCAACTCCCTCATCTTACTGAACTCCTCCCACTCCATGCGGCCACAGGCTTCTGTGTAGCATTTCCACTGGCAGGAATTCTTTCAAGTGTTTGTGCTGTATGTTCTCCTAAATTATAAGTACCAGGCAAAGGCTCTGTCTAGTTCTCTGGAGAATTCTGGGATACAACCCAGTGACCATATGTGGTTGCTGCTTGCAAATATTTGTGAAGTAGATAAATTTATAAATAAATAAATTTTATACCCCCTAACGGTGAGTTATTTTACATTTATAACCTTTATCAGTCAGAAAAAAAGTTGCTAAGAAATTATCTCATGCTCACTTTCTAACTGAAGTCTTCACCGTATCTTTGGAGTCTTGCGACCTTTTGTCTTACTTTCTATGAAATTATTTTGGTTAACAATAAATAATAGGCTACTTATGGTGAAAACACTTTGCTTACATCAAATTTAACAGATGTGTAGATAGTGCAGTTCATTGCCTCAGTTATGGGGCTTGAGCAAAGCCTTGTAACTTTCAGTGTTTCCTCCTGTGGTGGCCTGCACTGAGCACCGGCAAACCCCCCATGGACATGATCTCCTCGTTATCCAGCTAGCTTTATAAAGGAAGGTTTCTATGCTTTTGCATGCAATTTTCTTCCTCTATGGAAAATTTTCTACCCTGCTTCATATGGAAAATCACACATACTCTAATAATTTGTTTCAAATGCTACATGTAAGTTATCTCTACCCACCTAACCCTAACATGTTCCCTGAAATTCAATCTGAATCCTCATCCCTGCCCTTGCCAGGGAGACAAGCAGAATTAATGTCTTATTTTCCCATATTACTCGACCTGTGCCTTTGCTATCGTGTATGTTACATTGTGTAGGAATGTGTTGGACTATGAGATACAATCATGGTCATTTGTCATTTATATAGATATTAATGTAGTATAAAATGTTCACTTAACTTTTATTCTTTGAAACTGTTATTATTTGAACAGATAAATCGGATAGATCAAGTGGTTTTGTTCACTGGTTTTGTTCCAGTGAATCTTATTAAACTGGAAGGTTATTCTCTGCCATAAGAAACACGGTATTTATAAGCAGTGTTTATAAATAAACACGGTATTTGTAATGTGTAGCCAACTTATCTGTTGGCCTGGTCTATCGCCTGACAAATGCTAGTTGCTCAGAGAAGTGCAAGGCATTGGGCTGTTTTTCTGCCTAACATTACCTTTCACTCCTTACTGCAATCCTATGAATAAGTGTTATTAGTTGTATTTTATAACTGATGAAACTTAGGCTCAGAAAAATTACATGGTTTGTCTCAGGAACCCATAGCTAATGGGAAAAGTGGGCATTTTAACCGATATTAAACTTTATACACTTAGACTTTGCCTTGTTGCTGCCCACTATTTATCAATGGCCCATCCATTACTTAGGGAGAACAGAATTTTTGGAGAGTTGATATAAGGAAAGAAGATGTTTATATTATAAAGATAAACAATCTTTCATAACTAGATTATGCAAGGAGATAGGCCTGTGAGAGCCATAGCAGTTGGAGACGCAGAATAGACCAGGATAAGTCAGTGCAGATGGGTGGTGAGTATAAGGAAAATCCCTTGGAGAACTTCAAGGCAAATTTACCTACTACTCTATTTAGATTTTATAGTAAAAAGGACTAAGTGTTCACTCATTCCACTGAGTTTATCAAACTCTCTGTTTTGGGGCCTGGAGCTCAAGTGGCTAGGGTACCAGCCACCTACACCAGAGCTGGCAGGTTCAAATCCAGCCTGGGTCTGCCAAACAACAATGGCAACTACAGCCAAAAAATAGCTGGGTGTTGTGGTGGGTGCTTGCACTCCCAGCTACTTGGGAGGCTGAGGCAAGAGAATTGCTTGAGCCCAAGAGTTTGAGGTTGTTGTGAGCTCTAATGCCACAGCACCCTATCCTGGGTAACATAGTGAGACTGTTTCAAAGAAAAAAAAACTCATTGAAATTTGTTGCATTGTGTTTTATAAAGAAGTACAGAGATATATTAATTAACAGTCTCTAGCTCAAATTTGGCACATGTCAAAAGAGTGATAATACAGATAGTAAATGCCATACACGCTGGTAGAACGGATTCTAATCCTTTTGAAAACAAGGACTACATCTTATCTGTCTTTATACCCCCAGTACCTAGAACCTTGCCTGACATAAAATAGAAGGTATGAGAAAAATCATAAAAGATTAAATAGGGTACACAAGGGAGGGGGTTAATTTAAAGGTTCATAGAGGAAAGAAATAAGTCTTAAAAACAGAACAGGGATTATGAAGGAATAGGAAAATGTAGAATGTATTCTAAATACACTTCCATCTGAAAAACCTCTCCATTTGTTTATTCAATTCACAGATGTGGAGGCTAGAAAAGAAAAGAAAAAAAGAGGGTGTGTTTCCTTGTGGCACTGGAGACAGAGATGAGATGCAGTGGAAGTGGGGAGGAGGTGGGACTCTATAGTTGAATAGGGAGGGCCAAATTACGGGCAGATGTTAAGACGTGATAACTTGTCAATAAATTATACCAAACAGAGGCAGGCCGAAAGTATTATTTAAGGGAATTTAATTGTGTGAATAGGGTGTCATTTCACATATGAGGAATTCTGTTGACGAGAGCATGGAGTCGATGCTTGCAGTGGCAGATGGAAGCAGGGGCTGAATTCAATAAACATTGTAAAGAAAAATTAAAAGGACACAATGACTAACTGAATACAGAGGCTATGGCTGATGAAGTCAATGGAAAAGCCCAGAGATCTCAATCTGGGCAGTTGGGCAGATATGTGGTCCTGGCAGCAAAAAGGAAAAAGGAAAGATAGCATATTATTGTCAAAGATGTCTGGGGGCAGCCTTCTTGAGTTTCTATCAGTTTTTCAGGAAGACTTCTCTCAATGTAAATTGTGGTGCATGTATACCATGGAATATTATGGAGGCTTAAAAAAGGTGGAGACTTTACCTCTTTTATGTTTACATGGATAGAGCTGGAACATATCCTACTTAGTAAAGCATCTCAAGAATGGAAGAAAAGTATCCAATGTACTTAGTACCATTATGAAATCAATTTATAATTACTCACACTTTCATATGAAAGATAAATCCCAACTATTGCCCAGGATGAAGGAGAGAAGAGGAGGGGGAAGTCAGGAGGGGGAGGTTTGATGGCGGGACAGTAAATGATACCTAAGGTGCATATTGCAAGGGTCCATATCCAACCTATTAAGTATGGAGTATAAATGTCTTAACACAATAATTAAGTAAATGAAGTAAAGGATATATTAACTAGTTTGATATAAGCATTCTAAATTGTATATAAAATCAGCACATTGTACCCCTTAAATGCAGGAATGTATACATGATCTATGTGTTTAAGACCTAATAAAATAAATAAATAAATCTGCTGTTGACAACAGGAAAATAAAAAGGCTTCTCTCAACGGAAATACGTCTTGCTTGCAAGTAAAAGGTACACACTGTTGAGGCCTTAACGTCCAATGTCAGGTGGGAGGGCGGCCAGAGAGTGCAAGGTTTAGTAAAGCCTTATCCGTCTAACATTTCTTGGCATATCTTGGGTACTGGCTACAACATTTATTTCAGACTCCATAATCAGATTTAGTAAATAAGAAGTTAAGTTCAGCCAATGATATGTTGTGCTTAAGCCTTTTGGGACCATAATCTAGATGCCTTTCCAAGAGGTACAGTCCCCCGCAAAGATTGGTTTAACCTTTTGTTTGCTGAGTACAATGACAACACATTTAGAATCAAGATGAGCAGCACCATTTTTACTGTATAACTAATTTGAAAGAAGTCCTGGTGATGAAATTCACAGATAAATCTGCTCTGGCAAAGTTCCATTTAAATTTTCTTTACTTTTACTTAGAAGACTTGACAAATATCAATGGCTTTGCCTTAGTTAGGTTTTTGTTTCAGTGAAGAAGTAGCAACAGTGACTGCCTTATTATTTCCCATGAAGTTGGTGGTTGGAAAAGGGTCAACACTCATCCCATCCGGAATCCAGCATCCTTCCTAGGGAAGCAGGAGGAGCAAGCTAACTTACATGTGGCACAAATAGAGGGGGCTAAGGTAATAGGGCAGAAGTGGGGTCCTTCAGAAAAGAACAGGTTTGGAAGAGAAGTCAGCACTGAATCTACTGGGGGAAGGAGGGAATCTGACGTGCTGGGAAGACACATGTATAGGAATTAGCTCGTAACTAAAGTCCATGTTACATGGGCTCCATGGTGCCTCCCAAATAGCTTAGATTTAACTATTTTGGTTAGAAGAGCTTTACCTTTGGACCTGTGACTCACAATTCAAGATTTATTAGGCACATTTTACCTGAATATCTTTGTCCTTTTGATTGGGGAATTCACAATTAAAATGCGTAATTTGTCTTTATATTTGAGAGATTCTCACTGCCTCCTGTGACCGAGGAAGACCATTTCATTTTTCTGATGAGGACACAAAGGCACAGAAAGGTTAATTGACTTGCTGGGGATCACATATCCATCTCTGGCAAAACTTAAACTCAGGAGATTCTGGAGAGACTCCCTGGAGAGCTCGTAACACAGTCTGATGTTACATATGACTAAGCGACATTCACGCCCTTTGCGTCTTTGTTACAGAACTTAACAGAAAGGGAAACCTCACAACAAGTGTTTGCTGTACGGTTTCAAAAGAGAGAGATATCTTATTTTTATTAATTTTCAATAATTTGATCCAGTCACATTTAACAGCCTCTTACTCCCCAAGATATGCATATTAAACAGTCGCCTGGTAGCACTGATGGAATCATGTGGTCAGTAAACTACTCAGCACAGTTTCAACAGCTCTTCTCCAGCTATATTTGGATCATTATGTTCAGATAAAGGCCCAACATTTAGGGATGGAACTGACTGACTACAGAGTGTCTATAATAGGCAATTGGGACAGCATGTTTCAGAAAGCCACGTCTCAAGAGTAGCAGTTCAAAGGAGTGGGTACTTTGACCCTGGTGAGGCGCGTACTAAAGAAAGCATAGGAATTGTTCTTGGATATTGAAAGGGCTGTCATAGAAAGGGGAGGGGTCTAGTTTTAAATTTTTCCAGAAGATAAAATTAGGCAGAAGTAAAAATAAGGCAGATTTTGGCTTAAAATAAAGATTTTTGCTCACAATTAAAGCATTCTAACAATATAATGGGGTGCCTTGTTACATGGAGAAAATGGATCGGAACTCTTAATTGAACTTCTTGTATTTATTTTCAGACGCTGGGCTATTGGCATCATAGAGCAGCGAAAGAAAAGATGAAATTAAAGAGTCTGGCATGTTGTACGCACCCAGTTACTGTTAGTTTTCTTCATTTCCCTGAGTGTTTCTTATATATATGTTCTCACAACAATCCAACACCATTGTCAATATTATTGACATTTTGTACAGAAAGACAAAGAGTCTCCCTAATGTCAAACAGCAAGAAAAAGGGCATGGCCAGGGCTTGAGTCTCCATCCCCAAATCCTCGCATCTTCTGCTGGGCACTGCCTTCTCTGCTGCTGAAACCTGCCTTCCTATGAGCAGGGACACATGGCCATGGAAGATCAGGAAAGGAGGAACAGATCATTTGCTAGGAGGTTGTTAAGAAAATTTTAAAATACTTTTAATTTTGTTGATGTCTCTGTTTTCTTGAAAAGGATGCTACTTCCCCTGAAGAGTCTCTGAGTGATTCAATTATATGTTTACTTCTCAAAAGACAGATGGTAACGTTTTGTTATGCCAATGCGAAGTGTTTGGTTAGTTGAATACACTTCTGGAACCACTGCCTGACCCACAGTCTGCCCCTTGATTTTCTCTTATAACTTTATTCATCTGTGGCATTCTTAGCTTGTATCCAATAGCAATTTGGAGAGTTTTAAAGTGCAATATAGAAAATATTGGCCTGGCCCCTGAACGTGTTGCTTATGTTTCTTTTCTTTTTATTTCATCCCTTTGGTCTTGAATGCTTGTCTCTTATTACAGGCTCTTGTTAAAATGTTAAGGTGCTTCAGTGCTTTGTCTTGTGGGGGAGGGGAATTTAAAACTCATTAATTAGCGATTAGATTTTATCTTGAGTAGACGGTGTCTCTAGTTAGCTGACATTTCATTTATCTGTCTTGACAAACCGTTCTGCTTGTTAAATGATGTTGGGAAGCATCTGAATCTATCCTCTGATATGCTTTTTGGGAACCATAGTAGACGTCTTTTATCATCATTGCTCATGCTGCATCTTTATTCTTTCCAGCCTAAAACGCACATTTTCATGACTAATTTCAGCACAGTGCTTATCTCATATAGTTAATGGAAAAACGGAGAGCTTAGATTCCAAACCCTCTAACTAATGGTATGTGATAGGAAAAAAATTTAGGCTCTCTGAGTTTCCTGTTTTCTTTAGTAAAATGAAAATGTTAGATTAGGACAGTTGTATAGCTTTAGTAGATATTAATCACATGCAACTATATTATATTCATTTAATTTTTTCTTGAAATATTTTCTACACAAATAATTTTTAAATTCAATTCAATATTCTTTTTAGAATCTCCTTCATTATCTCCACCTTCAGTATAACATAATAAAACAACACAGCCAAGCATGGTCGCTCACATCTGTAATTCTGCACTTCGTGAGCCCAAGGCGACAGATCAGTTGAGTCTAGAATCTTGAGACCAGCCTGGGCTATACAGTGAGACCCAAGTCTCTAAAAAAAAAAAAAAGTAAAAAAGAAAACAAAATAAAAAATTAATGCGAGGAATAAGCATGTTTGCTGAGGAGTTGAAGCCTGAGGCGTTGTTTGTTTCTTTGTTTCTCCTTTAGGAAAGAGAATGGCAAGAATTAGAGAGTTAAGATACAGAAACACAACATTAAGATTTTTCTCCTTAATGTTATAAGAAGAAACATTTTTATACAATATGATTCCGTGCTATTTAATGTACTTTATATGTATTTGAAATAATCTTGATTGCCACTCTTTGGGACACTTTTGTCTGTAATAATGCACATATAATAGTCTCTAAACTTAGAGACCAAGCTCCGGAAAACTGATTTATAATCCACTTCTAAGAAGTGATGATTCAAAGGACTTTTCATATTGAGTTTTTGGCATGAATTTTAGATTGCAGGGAATTCTACTAAAAGAGATATTTTAGAGCCAGTGGAATTTCCAGAAGTCATTTAATTTTGTATCTTAAGGAATTTTCTAATAGAGCATTCCAAAATCTCAACTTTTTGAGAAATGTTCTCTTTGAAAGAGGAAATACTTTGATGTGTGATAAATTCTACTTATTTGACCTTGAACAAATTTTTTTACTATTTCCCATCTCAGTCTCTTGTTTGGGTTGGAAAGCAAACACCAGCAAGGGGTTAAATGTGATAGTAAAATGTAGGGGATCCAGCACGGTGTCTGACATGTAATGGAAGCTGAGACATGGACTTCTTTTCCTAATTTTCAAGTAAAATATTTCTAGCAAAGTGCATGCCCGCTTGACGTCTGCTGTTATACAAGCTTGTTATCTAAAGGAATGTGAAATGGCTTTTTTGATACTTTAGAGTCATGGTTATGATAATGACCTCTAAAGTCAGGAGTATGGTTTGAGTTCTCATTTAAGGACTGGATAAACTTAGGCAAAGTGTTTAACCTGTTTGTGCTTCCATTTCTTCACTGCAAAGTGTCTATTTTAATAGTTCCTTCTCTTTGGATTATAGTAACTTTTTCTTTGTTTTTTTTTGGACAGAGTCTCACTATATTGCCCTCTGGTAGAGTACTGTGGTATTACCGGAACCTCAAACTTTTTTGGGCTTAAATGATTCTCTTGCCTCAGCCTCCCAAGTAGCTGGGGCTACAGGCACCCACTATCACGCCTGGCTATTTCTTTTCTTGTGGTAGTTGTCACTTTTTTTTTTTTTTTTTTTTTTAGCAGACCTAGGCTGGTTTTGAACCTGCAAGCCCTGGTTTATGTGACCAACGCTCTAACCATTGGGTTACAGGCATCAAACCAAATTATAGTAACTTTTAAATGAGATCTTATGAATGCCAAGAACCTTCACTTTCATATTGTGAACACCACATAGTGTTTAATGATTAAGGCATTTAATGATGTTTTAAAAAGTAAAATAAATTTCAGAGAAGAAAATTGTCAGAAAATATTTTGTTGAATTATCATTCTAGTATACAGACAAAATTTCCCCTATGGCTATTTTTTTCAGCACATTAAAAGGAAAAAACTGAGGCGGCACCTGTGCCTCAGTGGGTAGGGCGCTGGCCCCATATACCAAGGGTGGCAGGTTCAAACCTGGTCCCAGCTAAACTGCAACAAAAAATATCCAGGCCGTGTGGCGGGCACCTGTAGTCCCACCTACTTGGGAGACTGAGGCAAGGGAAGTGCCTAAGCCCAGGAGTTTCAGGTTGCTGTGAGCTGTGTGATGCCACAGCATTCTATCGAGGGCAATAAAGGGAAACACCGTCTTTACAAAAAAAAAAAGAAAAGAAAAGAAAAAAATAATGCCTAAACAAGCTTTGCACTGTAAAAACACTGTGCTCCAATTTTTGACATGTAAACATAGACTACAAAATCAATATTTACGTGTTTTCAATTTTGATTTTTATTAAGATTAACAAATTATTTACCAGTAATTCTCAAGCTATATCTATATTCTTTTATAAGACAAGAGAATCATTGAATTGTGACCATTGAACGTGTGTTTGTATCAAACAGAACCTTGGTATCATTACTATTTTCTTTTTTTTTTTTTTTTGAGACAGAGCCTCAAGCTGTCACCCTGGATAGAGTGCTGTGACATCACAGCTCACAGCAACCTCCAATTCCTGGGTTCAAGCAAGTCTCCTGTCTCCGCCTCCCAAGTAGCTGGGACCACAGGCGCCCACCACAACGCCCGGCCATTTTTTTTTTTTTTTTTTTTGATTGCAGCCGTCATTGTTGTTTGGTGGGCCTGGGCTTGATTCGAACCCGCCAGCTCAGGTGTACGTGGCTGGCGCCTTAGCCCGTTGAGCCACAGGAGCCGAGCCTCATTACTATTTTCTTATATTTGGTTACATATTTCAAAACTGTTGCTTCTCCAAATTAAATTTATACATAAGGTGTTTCATATATTCCTACTCCCTTTCCTCCTACAAGTGAATGATGGGACAAAAAAGTCATCTAATTAACACATAGCACCAAGTAACATAAACTTAAAAAAAATTATCCAACACTATACAATAAATCAAATAAACTGGTGGTGCTTGTGGCTCAAAGGAGTAGGGCACCAGCCCCATATGCTGGAGGTGGCAGGTTCAAACCCAGCCCCAGCCAAAAATTGCAAAAAAAAGAAATCAAATAAACAGTATGATAAATTCTCCCATTTCATCATGTCACTTTGTAAAGAATTACAGTGTAAGGATTATTATTTGTTACAGGGGATCCTCAGCACAGTGATTTTGAAATATTTAATATTTTTCTGTTTTTTTTTTTAAAGTAACCAAAAAGTTTAGTCAGTTTGCAGGTTTTCTGATAGCTCAATCTCTAAAATTCTTGTTCCATAGTCCTTTTTTTTTTTTGGCATTAGGGAAAAGACAAAAGGAAGATAGATAAAAGAAAGAAGAGAGCCAAAAATGTGGCTAGAAGAAGAAAAGAAGAGAAGAGATGGAAAAGAGGAAGGCAAAGGGAAAAAACAGGGAGGAGGCAGACAGGAGGCCGGGTGGGACAGTCAAGGCCCCACCATAATCCCATGATCCCTCGGAAGGGCAGGAGGCCTACTGGGAAGCAATCTGCATTCAGCAGTTTATGCCACCCTACTCTTTACCCCCTGTGGCTCTGCTTTTGTCTGTCTTATAGGTCAGAGTTTTCTAAATAAAGTTTTATTTTAAGAAAGCAATCTTCGTAGCTAAAGTTTACAAACGCCTGAGTTCTGTGTTAGCTGTTCCTAGCTGATGTTGGCTGGACTTCTGAGTCACAGTGTGGAGACTCTCGCACCCACGCAGTATACCATTTACCAGTCAATGAAGATGAGTCTGCACAGATCTCACTTACACACTTTGGTGCACAGTGAGAACTTCAAGGCAATAACAGCCACACTGGTCTTCAGCCGCAAGTGTTAGAAAATGTTCAACTCTCTTCGTGCCATTGAAAACTCTAGGGCTGCAAAACAAATTGCTCACATACTAGAGCTATCTTGGATCTTTCCTTCTTAGAAAGAGCATGAGGAGGAGAGAAAAGAGTTAGGAGCAGGGCACCAGCATCCTTATCTTCCTTGAGCAAAGCAGGTGACATAATTCTGTGGGTTGCTGGTCAGAATCAAGCTCTGAGTATCAGCCTGTCACATTAATGAAGACTAATAGCTTTGTAGCTCAATACTACTAAAACATAAAATTATGGCTGTAGCTTAACTCCAGCTGTGTTTCCTGACTTTAGGGATATCATAGAATAATAAGAAATCACATGAATTTTTACCTCTAGTTAATAATTAGAACATATTTACTTAATAAGCTAAAAATTCCAGCCCTCATGACAGAGGACATATTTCAGCCATCATACAATTCTTTCAGTTTTTAGGGAGGAAAATTAGAATCAAATTTACATTAAACAATATTAATCCAACCAACAAAAGACAAGAATATTCTCATTACTGTTCTCTCAATTTTATTAAAAGAAATGGCATTTTTTCAATTTTAGCTTTGTCTCAAATATAAATAAATCACCATGTATGTAAAGTGCGTGTACACATTCTAGTTCTATTATAAACAGATAAGGCAAATGCCAGGTGAATCATATACTTATTTAAATTATTATTTGAGAGCATGATACATTTTATTGCTTATTTTCAAAGTCAGTAAAAATATGCCACAAGGATACGTATTCAAAATTAAGTTAATTTTTAACTATACTTCTTGTTATGTGCCAGACATTACACTGGTTGCTAGGGATACAAAGATAAAAAGGACCATTTCTTTGACCTTGAAGAGCTCACAGTACAATCTGAGCAACAATAATCATCAAATTATTTCAACATTATACACCATTCATTGTTATGTAGAAGTGTGAACAAAATGCTTGAAAAGCGTAACATTGGGCTCAGAAAAAATCCACAGATATGAATGAGGGTAACAACATGTGGACAGTCTGCTCTCTGATTCTAACCTGCCACTCCATTCCCTGTGCAACTCAGAAATACTCTTAAAACCTGGTGCATATCCTCTCAGATTTTTTTTATCTTTTTATTACAAAAGAGAGAAAAAAATGGTCAATCTTGTCCAAATCCAGATATGCCACCATTTAAAATATGCAGAGAACTTTGAATATTTAGTTAGAAAAAATATATATATATACACATACAATATTTTATTAAAAATTTATAGATAAATTGCATAGTTAAAAGATGCTATTTTTATATATTGTATTAAAGTCACATATATTACTTACAATAATTTTGCCTTTGTTTTACTTAGGTGTGGGTGATAGATAATTTTAAATTACATATGCAGCTTGAATTTTGAACTCATATTATTTCTATTCAGCAGTGCTGGTCTAGAAGATGGAGGAAAATGTCCCCAAATGATTGCCTTTTCAGCTTATCTGAAGGTGAAGGATGGCATGAAATATTTCCCAGGCAAAAGTTACAAAATGTGTAAAGCTTGGAGGCAGGAGGATGTTCAGTAATTTCAAGTAACTGGAAAGGATTGAGTATTCTGTCTGGTTAGGCTTCTGGAAGAAAATAGAAGTTCAGTAATTTCTATTAGGTATTAGGATGGATGGATGGAAGGATGGAAGGATGGATAGATGGATGGATGGACAGATGGACGGAAGGACAGATGCATGGATGGATGGATCGATGGATGGATGGATGGATGGATGGGATGGATGGATGGAAGGATTGAAGGATGGATGGATGGATGGACGGATGGATGGATGGATGGATGTATGGAAGGATGGAAGGATGGATGGATGGATAGACAGATGGATGGATGGATGGATGGAAGGACAGAAGGACGGATGGACGGACGGATGGACTGATGGACTGATGGATGGATGGATGGATGGATGGATGGAAGGATGGAAGGATGGATGGATGGATGGATGGGTGGATGGAAGGATTGAAGGATGGATGGATGGATGGATGGATGGATGGAAGGATGGATGGATGGATGGACGGATAGATGGAATGATTAAAGGATGGATGGATGGATGGATAGATGGATGGACGGACAGATGGATGGAAGGATTAAAGGATGGATGGATGGATGGATGGATGGATGGAAGGATTGAAGGATGGATGGATAGATGGATGGATGGATGGAAGGGTGGAAGAATGGATGGATGGACGGATGGATGGAATGATTAAAGGATGGATGGATGGATGGAAAGATGGATGGACGGATGGATGGATGGAAGGATTGAAGGATGGATGGATAGATAGATGGATGGATGGAAGGATTGAAGGATGGATGGACAAATGGATGACAGACAGAGACAGACATGGCGCTGCTGTGTGGGGAATGGGGTATAGGAGTAAAGAGGATCAAATGTTTAAGTGGAAAAAACTGTTAATTACAAAAACCTAAGAAAGAGATAATAGCATATTGGATAATGGAAGTTATTATAGTTTTAAAGGACTTAAAACATTTGAGATATGGTAGAGAGATAATTTATTGCACTTGTGATGAGTGTAGATGTTAAAGATGAAGAATAGGGATGGGGTGGAAGAGCTATGAGACAGAAGAGGCTCCACTGACACCGAGTGGGAATATGTGCAGAGATGTTTATTCAACTTGGGAAAGGCTGTACTTGAGGAACTTTAAACGTGAGATATATCAAGTAGTCTTTTGGTATTATTATGTTTAACTCATGTCCAAACACATGACTAATAGTCCCATTTAAATTGTTATCAATGTTAAGTGTCTAAACAATCATATGATAGTATAGAAGAAACATTTATAAACATAATAGAAACAAGGAAAAATTATTCTTTTGAATAAGAAGCTATTTTATGTATTCTAAATTATCTCCAGAGAATTTACTGAAGATAAAACAAAGACCAAAGTTCCTTTCAAGCTATCAGCACCTCATGGTCAAACAGAATGAATGAAATAAGTGTCTAAATATTAGGCCAATTTGTTGAAATGAAAAATTATTTGATTTTAGAAGGAAATGGATCAAAATCTTAATCAGCACTGATAAGAAGCTGGAAAATCGATAGGAAAGTGAGTTGTCACAAAGCAAAACAGCTTTAAACAGCATAGATAGGGGAAATAAAATTATGAAAATGACCAGTCGTGAAGAGCAAAGATAACATTTTTAGAGAAAGACAACTTATTATGAAAATAAGTTGATCTGAGAAAATATGATTCTATTTCCAAAACACATTTTTTATAAGAAATTGATAAATAAGGGCAAGTTCAAAGGAAAGTGTTCAGTACACACACACCTAATTTGAAAAGGGGATTATAACTGGGAAACACTATGAAGGAACTAATACTTTGTACGGAATTCAAATTGGTGACCAGAAAGAATGTACATCTAGTCCCTAAGCAAAAGGATGGTGACAGGTGCCTTGGAGGTTTGTGGTGAGGGTAGACAGAGAAGCAAAGTCTATAAATCAGCTTCCAGGAGAAGAGGAAACACTTTATCACTTTGCTATAATTGTTTCAAACTTACAAATGATTGATTGTCTAGGAGTGTTTTTATTTTTCTTGAAGGAATGAAAGAACTGAGAAATATGTACAATAAGCAGTGTTTAGGGTTTTTTATAATAAATTTCTGACTTGACTAACTTTTGCTTGCTATATATTATTTTCAATTCAGGGTGATAAGAGCTTTTGGTTTTTTTCAATGTTAATTCTTGTAGCTCAGATGTCTTTAATTATGTTTCAATGGATAGATCAGTTATTTTTGTGGTGTGCGTTTTTCATCACTAATTTCACATAGTCTAATACCTTGCCTTTCAAGAAGGCTGGATATCTCTTTAATTTCCCCTCACCCCTAAAAGGAAGTCCTTTACTTTAAAAGAAGTTTTGTAGTTTCTGTGTTAAAAGTTGCTTGGAAAATACCTATTTGTATGTTGCTCCAAATGTATAACGTGTTTCAGCATAGCCATCTGTAATTTTTCCTCTTCAGTTTTTTTATTTAGCGATGGTATCTGGAGCCTACCATGTGTCACACACAGCAGAAGCTGCTTTCTTTGTCTTTCTTTAACATTTCATTTTATATATTTCATTCCCACATTAATACTATTAAATGCAAGATTTTAAGTTAGCATTCTACATGTAAGTTTCATATGTGGGGGAAAAATGCTGATTTCCTAATAGGCTCACTAATCAAAAACTAGTCCCTTGTCTCTAACCAAATCTAGATAAATACATAGTCATTAAAAATCGACTAGCCCACACATCTCACACACAACAGTGCTAAAATGTCAGCAGAGTCTGAAATAAGATGATTAGCAATGCAAATTTATCTACTTACCTGTGGCTTATAAGCAGAATAAACAAAAATCTGAATCTCTTGAGAACAGCAGCCCTCCAGAACTCTGCTTTAATGACTCTGAAGGACTCAAGACCTAGTTATCGTAATGCTTAAAAGGTTCTTTGCAGTTGATCAATACTCACCTTTTCTGCAAAACCTTCCCACATCCATTCATGCTGAATGTTTGCTTCTTTTTTTCTTTATGATTCCCCTGGCTTTCTGTATTCACGTCTTCTATTTCCTTTATGTTATCATATTGCGATTACATATTTACTTGGCCATTCCCTTAGAGTTCAGAATTGTGAACTATTAATTATTATTTCTGCACCTTGCAACTTAGCACATAGTGTGCATTTGTGATTTGTGTAATAGATTTACCATAATTGTTTAAAAAGAACACTCCTGTAAATATTTATGTAGTACACTTTGTAGGGATCTAAACTGGAAGCAAGAATGACAGAATTAAGACAAAACATCTCATCAATTTATAAGAGCAATAGAATAAAAGTAGTGTTTGTTTCCTGAGTCAGATACAGTTAGTTACACAGGAGAACTATTTGGCTTCAAATTTAAGCAGTATCAGGGCCCAGCAGCAGGATGGGAATGTGCTTAGTTCTCTTTCTTTCTCCTCTCCGCTCTTCATCACTTTGCCCTTCCACTTCTAGATACCGTTTTCTTTTGCAGTAAATGCTGATGTCCGTAATTGAGGCCAGGATAAGGTCCATCGACGTAACAAACCATTAGCTGAAAACAGCCATCCTGTCAATTAGATCTATTGCAGGAGGTCAATTTATCCTGAAGTTACAAAAAAAGAAAAAAAAAAACAAAATAGTATCCTAATATTCAGTAGTAACTGTAAGCCCATTGCTATTAAATTTCTTGCATGCAGTCCACTTTAATATGGAAATAATTATTCAGTTTCAGTGGGACTGCTGTTTCAAAGCTACGGCATTATCTGTCTTTCATCTTTTTACCTGCGTGCATGGATTTGTTAGAGGTGTTTATCTGTGTGATCGTTGTTATCTTTAAAATAGAATTAGAATGCTGCCAGTATGCTACTAATGGTAGATAGCCCTTCTAATCCCACCAACCCTAACACAGATAACAGGAGAAGAAAAAAACATGGAAGAGAATTTAAAAAATGTAATGAGATAATGCGTGAAAAAAAATTCTTGGAACTAAGTTACAGAGATCCGCTTTCTGAACTGGTGGAATCCTAAATTGGCATGGCCCTAGAGCAAAACTAATGCCTTCAGATATGGTGGAGTTTGTTTTTACGCCTGGGGAGCGATCATCATTTCATATCTACGGCCATTCCATGCACATTGGGCTTGTGTTTATTAGCTGTGCCTTGCTATCAAGGGCGTCGCAATAGAACTGTGGCAAGACGCACACGACTGTTTGTAGTTCAGAAGGCAAGTGCACCACAGGGCCCTGTAGCTACTGCGACTGGTTGCTATTTTACTATTAAAGAGCAGATTTTGGTACTTTTTATTGTACACTTTTTTATAACTAGGTAACGTGATTTGCTGTTTAGTGCCATGAACTATGAAGTGTATTCTCATAACTAAAGAGGAATTTCCTCACTAAGAAACTCTTTGTGGGGCAGCCTCTTAATATGTATAGCTTAACGCTTTTAATTTTGTAAAGATAACCACATGGGCAACGAGTAGATGGAGGAAGGGGTTTCCCACTCCATCCCAGGTTTTTCTATATTTTCTGTTTTATTCCAAGATAAATCCAGGAGTTAATAATTGTACATTTAAACCACTTATACCAACCTAATAAAAGTGAATTTCTCTCAACTCAAAGATTAATTTTCTTAACAAATATTAACATATAGTATATTTTTTGTGTTGTTTTAAATGCACTTGCACATAGCATTAGACAACAGTATTATATTAGCTCATTGTACCCCATAAATGCATTAATGTATACATGATCTACCTCTTTATGATTTAATAAAAAAAAAACACTATTATATAATATCTCTAATTTGGAAAGAAAATGAAAATCTCTTTTTACAAAGCAGTCTCTCAAAGGATTGACATATCTTTAAATACCAATAACCCATTTCCAATTAATTGCCTGTTAAACATCTCACACCAAAGTTGGTTAGAGACTAAGCTCTGTATCGTTGTCTTTAAGCACTTTGATAAACCCCAGATGAACATTCAGGTGCCATTCACATCTTTTAATGGAAATAGAGTCCTTAAGGAAAGATTTTTTTTCTCAAATCTGGGCTTACTGTCTTTCCTGCTACTAATTGTCTATATCCAAACTTTTCCTTCTCACTTCTTAGAAGAAAAATCCCCTGGCCTGGCGCAGTGGTTCACACCTGTAACCCCAGCACTCTGGGGGGTTGGGGCCTATGGATTGCTTGAGCTTAGGAGTTCAAGACCAGCCTGAGCAAGAGCCAGACCTAGTCTCTACTAAAACAGAAAAACTATGCAGGTTTAGGGGTCTGTAGTTCCAACTACTCTGGAGGCTGAGGCAAGAGTCTGCTCAAGACTAAGAGTTTAAGGTTGCTAGGAGCTATGATGCTACAACATTCTATCCAGGGCAAGAGTGTAAGACTCTGTCTTAAAAAAAAAAAAAGACAAGACAAGAAAAGAAAAGTCTCCCTTTGAATGCAAAGTCAAGGATAGATCATAGATTTTGGGACTTGAAATTCATACTATGGGGAGATTCTTTTTAAGAAATGTAAGAAGGCCAAGGTGAAATAGACCGATTATCAATACCAAAAAGGTGATACAGAGAAAGTTATGGCCAATGAAAAGTAATAACAAGGAAGAGTCAGGTATTCAGGGCCAAACCAGAAAGGAGTACTGCTGGGCACATGAAGGATTAAAAAAAGAACTGATGAGCAGTGTCAAAGATTGCAAAAGATAATAATTAGAGAACATGCACCAAATTGAACATAGAATATATTTGGTAACTTTCTTAAGAGCAGTTTCATGCAGTTTTTAAAAGAGTAAAATATTTAGTAGACAGTGAGAGTTAGGAACCAAATACAGTGCATATAGACTTTCCGGAAGCTTGCCCACAGCTCAATGGTTAGTGCCCTGGCCACATACACTGAGGCTGGAGGGTTCGAAACCAGCCCGGGCCTGCCAAACAATGACAACGACAGCAAAAAATACTGAGGCATTGTGACGGGTGCCTGTAGTCCCAGCTACTTGGGAGGCAGAGGTGAGATAATTGCTTGAGCCCAAGAGTTTGAGCTTGCTATGAACTGTGATGCTGTGGCACTCTACTGAGGGTGACATAGTGAGACTCTGTCTTGAAAAAAAAAAAAAGAAAAGACAAAAGAAAAGAAAATATTAGGAGTTAGGAAGTAGCCAAGATATATATGGGGTTGAGAGACGTTCTCTGATTTATGTGGTAGAATTGTGAGTGAGTTTAAATCTATATGGATACAGTAAAGAAAGAGGGTATGGCTGAAATTTTAGAATATCCATAGATGGTGAAGAACAAAAGATGTGGAACCTGTACCATGAGCTTCGCACAGAGGTAGAGGTACCTTGGAACCAATGAAGCTTAATCCTCAGGTTTCCCTCTTTCACAGGCCCCTGCTAAGGCATCGTAACTCACTTAGATTATGTCTTTTTTTAAATTTCAGATTAACATGAGACGCCTAATGATTAGGTTACATTGTCTGCCTTTCTTTCTTTTCTTTTCTTTTCTTTTTTTTTTTTTTTGGAGACAGAGTCTACTTTGTCATCCTCAGTAGAGTGCCGTGGCATCACAGCTCATAGCAACTTCAAACTCTTGGGCTCAAGTGATTCTCTTACCTCAGCCTCCTAGGTAGCTGGGCCTACAGGTGTCCACCACAGTGCCCAGCTATTTACTTGGTGTTTTTCTCTTCTGTGGGTGTGTAGTTGTTTATCTATTGGTTTCATATGAGTATTGAGTACATTGCATACTTGCTTTTCCATTCTTGTGATATTTTACTAAGAAGGATGTACTTCCACTCCATCAGGGTAAATACAAAAGATGTAAAATCTCCATGTTTTTTATGGCTGAATAGTATTCCACGTTATACATATGCCGCATTTTATTCATGCATTTATGGGATGATGGGCACTTGGGTTGCTTCTGTGTCTTGGCAATTTTAATTGAGCCACAGTAAACATTCTAGTACAAATGTCCTTGTGCTAAAATGCCAGTTGTTGTCACAGTGCCAGCTCTTCTGTATGTTCATCCCTGACCTAACCTATCTCTCTTGAATATCTGACTATGCCTTAGCTAATCTGTACAATTTGGTTAATCACTTTTTAGCGAACTGCTTACCACTATGTATCGAGGGATTCAAACCCTTGTGTGAATCAGCTCCTTTGATCACCATGTATTCTTCGCCTGAAACCATCTTCATCAGTTACCTCTTTCATTTGTTAGAGTCCTAGTAGTCTTTTTAGTTTCAACTCAAGTGTCACCTCCTCATAAGAGATATTCCATGCCATTTTAAATTTTAAGTATATACTTCTTGCTCTCCCTTCTGCAGCATCCTGTGAATATGGTGATAATAATGATCCAATTATGACTGTTGATTCTGCGGCTTATCTCCATACCCTACCCTCACTCCCTATACCTTGATTTTCTTATAGGAACAACATTTATCTTTCATCTCTGTACCACTAGTGCTAGGCCCTGTGCCTAATTAGTGGGCATTACTAAACATTTGTTAAGTTATTTCATTAAGTGGAGTCTAAATGGAATGCAACTACCCAAACTTTAAAAACCTTCTTCTATATGCTTATTGGTTTATATATATATTCCTTAACCATTAAATCAATGGATATATGAATAAGTAGATATTGGTCATAATAATAATAATTGACAAGGGAAGTAGGATGATTGTAGGACAGACAGGCAACGGGTATGAATAGGAGAGTACTGAAGATTCCAACTGAATAAAATCTTACAGATACTCATTTTTTGACTTCCCAATTTATCTAGGCTTCTTCATCCCACATTTCTTTGTCCTTTCACTGGTTTGTGAGTTGCCCTAGTTTGCTAGGGTCTGAGCAGATAATTTGAGCCAGAGGATTATTATTATTATTTTGTAAAGCTAAATTATGAGCTGGTAACTAGCACCAATAAAGTGTTTACCATGGAAAGGTCAGTATATTTTAAAGAATGGATGAAACACACATTGTATGGGTTTCAGTAGCTTGCTTATGTGAATAAACTTTAAGAAATATGAAACCCCATATTCTTGTACTATAATTGGATTATAGCATTCATATGAAAGCTATAAATTAGCTTCATAGTAGGGCTGAGTACATTGGATACTTTTTCTTCCATTCTTGAGATACTTTGCTAAGAAGAATTTGTTCCAGCTCCATCCATGTAAATATGAAAGAGGTAAAGTCTCCATCTTTCTTTAAGGTTGTGTAATATTCCATGGTATACGTGTACCACAATTTATTGATCCATTCATGGGTCGATGGGCACTTGGGCTTCTTCCACGACTTAGCAATTATGAATTGGGCTGCAATAAAAGTGGTGGTGCCACACTTACAGTGCATCTTAGAAGGGTACAGGTGAAACTTACTAAATGCAGAATACAAATGTCTTCATACAATAACTAAGAAAATGCCAGGAAGGCTATGTTAAACAGTCTGATGAAAATATTTCAGAATGTATATGAAACCAGCTCATTGTACCCTTTGATTGCACTAATGTACACAGCTACGATTTAATAAAAATAAAAAGAAAGAAATCTGTGGGTAGCTTACCCACAGTAAGCTACCATTTTTACTTTACTTTGAAAAACAAATGATCCTTCAAGCTTTGTTTTCCTCTCTGAGATGCAAACCTCCCCTGCCTCCTAATAAGTAACATTTGGGGTATGTTATTTAACATTTTCACCAAGTTCTCAGAGGATGTCCTATAGTTGCTATGGCATTTCTTTTCCTTCTTTTGTTTTTATTTCCCTTATCGCAACTTTCAACTTCTAACCTGATTTGCGTGAAGGCTCTGCTGTTATCTGTCTACTAACATTTTAAATTCTAGAATGTTTGAAACACTTCTTTCTCAGATTTTACCTCCTCTGTGCTATTTTGTTAACTGACTTCTTACAATCTTTCTCCTCATTTCATGTCTAAACCTGTACTTCTCCCTCTGAAACACAACTCTTGTTTTCCTTCTCTAAATTAAAAATATTTTTCAAAGCATGACACCATTTGCAGTTTGAGTCTTTATCTTCTCCTTGCATGTTTTCAGTTTTGTCAAAATATTAGGACAGAGAGAACATCTCTGGTTCCTAACTGTGAAATTCTGCCTGTTGCATGGAAAGCTTAGCTTCTTTTAAGAAATTCAATCTTAATGCTCTGTATTTGGACACTTACATTGATTCAAATTAAAACTGCAAGCCTGTTCCTCCTTTCTTTGATTTTTATCAAAAAACAATTAATATACTGTCACTTTTGTATGTCCCCCTCATTTAATTCCAAGACATTTTTACAACTTGGATATTTTCTCTAGGGTTTTCTGCAAACTTCGGGAATTTTATTAGAATCCTAAAACTTTCTGAAACATACCCATGGAAAGTTATCACTTCTATTATGAATTCTTTAGAAATGGATCCCAGGAGAAAGCTTGGCATATAGCAAATCAGCCAGGAACAAGTTTAATAAAATCAATTTAATAAGTGGAGAAATAACACACATGAGTTGTTTTGATAACTGCATGCCTCTAGTGCATTGAGTAATACAAAGCTAAATGCCAATTGTTTTCAATACCTTAAAAAATACCTCAAATTAGAACTCAGGAAGTGCCTGTGACTTTTTTCTCAGACTAATTCCTATAATCCAGCAATCAAGGTGACATATACAGTAAGATGGTGGAATTGCTCCAGGACAAAGGCAGTCTGTCTTCCCCAATGACATTACTTTTGATGTTTATGTACAGAAGAAAAAAGGTATCTATCAGAAACTTAGTAATTATGCATGCTAGAGAATTTCATATAATTGTATACCCTACATTATACTTTACTTTAATGAAAGTAATATGTATTCAATGAATTCATTTCAGGAACATACACATTTAATGGTTAATTTTTATGAGATATGTATATGTACATACATCTGTGATTTCACTATTAGAAAGTGTTCTTGATGGCTTAAGAATTCTCTTTTTTTTTTTTGAGATAGAGCCTCAAGCTGTCCCCCTGGATAGAGTGCTGTGGCATCACAGCTCACAGCAACCTCCAATTTCTGGGCTCAAGTGAGTCTCTTGCCTCTGCCTCCCAAGCAGCTGGGACTACAGGCACCTGCCACAATGCCCGACCATTTTTTGATTGCAGCCATCATTGTTGTTTAGCGGACCCGGGCTGGATTCGAACCCGCCAGCTCAGGTGTACGTGGCTGGCACCTTAGCTAGTTGAGCCACAGGCGCTGAGCCGAGAGCCGATGGCTTAAGAATTCTTTTTTGGGGATTTCATCATGTGGGCTAATCTTACTGGAGTTAGATGATTTCTCAAGGTAGTTTTGATTTGCATTTCTCTGATGATTAAGGATAATGAGCATTTCTTCATGTGTCTGAAGGCCATGCACCTGTCTTCTTTAGGAAGTTTCTTTTCAGATCTTTTGCCCATCCTGAGATGGGATCATTGTCATTGTTTTTTTCTTGCAATTACGTTGAAGTTCTCTATGTAAATGTTGTACTTTCACTCCAAGTGATGATGGGGTAGGTAATACGGACTGGCTTCCACTCCACCAAATGCACCCTAGGACCTTCAGACACACACCCCAAGGGAGCCACACTGCTGTGCAACTGACAGTGGTGTTACCATGGTCAGTTCCAGACCAGGAACCCCCAAGTGTGCACCAAATGACAAGTGGGACAAAAGTGTGCTATAATCAGGCAATGGAGCACTACACAACAGTGTCCAAGATTCACGGCACAGAGGAAACTCAGCTCACCGTGGTGGGTGAAGAAGGAAAATGCAACGAAAGTGACAGGCTAGAAGAGACTCTCTGTGCACACACAGGCACATCGGGGATGCAGGTCTTAGAGATCAGACTAGGGGAAAAGTGGGGAAGTGTTTCCCTAAAACCAGGCTAGTGGTGCCCTGTAGAGGGAGGAAGGGGCTGTCACCCAGAATAGAAATGTTCTTTTTCCTGACCCGAGGGCTGGTTGCTGGCTATTTCTGACATACCACATATGTGAAAATGTGGGTGGCAGGAAGTGGGGGACCTGTGCTAAGGGAGTGGAGTGAGAGACTCAGAGGGTAAGTTCACAGCATTGGATGGCACCTGACAGAATGGAGAGGCTAGGCTCCCCTACACCCAGAATTGCCCCAGATGTGTTATTAAACAGCAGATGGCAAGGTGGCTCCACTCTCCACATACAGTTACAGAACAATCCAGTGGGCTAAAAACTGTGAACATCATGAGTAAAGTTTCAGGTTTGTCTATATTAGGACATCCAGGTTCTCTAAGAAGTTGAAGACTGGCCTAGAGTTCAAAATAAAACTCTGATTTGAAATTTCAGATTTGAAAGTCATCTGCACTGGAATTTAACACCGGATGCCAAGTAATGCAAATGTCTAAAAATTGTGTGTGTGGATTTGGCAAAAAAAAAAAAAATCTTGGGGATCTTCTTGATTCTTTTCTCATATTACTGTCTCATAAGCATGGCTGTCCCTTAACTTGTAGGTTTTAGTGAAATGGTGGAGACAGAATCCATGTATTAGAGAGTGAGAAATAACAGATAAAATTAAAAGACAAGTAGGCGGGTTTTGAAGGTTCATAGAGGGCAAGAGAGAGGAGGACTGGGTCCCTATGGATCCTCTGGTCCATCTGTGCTGTGGAAGTTGATGTCCCTGTTGGGAGGAGAAGGTCTTGATGCAGTCTAGCTCCTCAGGGGGCAGCGAGAGATGAGGTCCAAACCTGGAGTGTGGGGACCCTTCTTGAACAGGAACATGCCCTCCGACTGCCAAGACAGAAACAGCAGCCATGACATGGCAGATACAAGAGCAGGAAATGGAATCCTAAAACTTGCTAATTTATATCAGACCACTGCAAAGGCTACAAACCCAGAAGTCTTAGGAAATGAAGTAAATAGTGTAAATGACCTCAAGCATTTGTACTCTACTCTAAACTCAGGGCTGTGAGCTTCCAGCATCACTATTTATATGGGATTTACACTTTGTAGGAGACAAATGAATATTTGGGAAAAGAACTATTGCAGCATGGACTGACTGCCTAATTAGTGTTTCTAAAATTCAAGCAGCTTAATTTTAGAGCAAAATAGCAAGTTGGTCAAAGAACAACTACACACAGTAAAAGGCATTGGGTTTCACTTTAAAAAATGAAATCATCAAACTCCAGTAAGAGTAGCCCACATAACAAAATCCCAAAACTACAGATGTTGGTGTGGATGTGGAGAAAAGGGAACACTTCCGCACTGCTGGTGGGAGTGCAAGCTAATATGTTCCTTTTGGAAAGAAGTTTGGATAATACTCAGGGAACTAAAAGGAGACCTTCCATTTGATCCTACAATTCCTCTACTAGATATATATCCAGAAGACCAAAAATCACTTTACAACAAAGATTTTTGCACCAGAAAGTTTATTGCAACCCCATTCATAATTGCCAACTCATGGAAGCAACCCAAGTGCCCATCAACCCATGAATGGATTAAGAAATTATAGTATATGTATACATGGAATATTATGCAGCCTTTAAAAAGATGGAGACTTTACCTCTTTTCTGTTTACATGGATGGAGCTACTTTTCTTCTTAGTAAAGTATCTGAAGAATGGAAGAAAAAGTATCCAATGTACTCAGTACTATTATGAAACCAATACATAATTACCCACACTTTCGTACGAAAGATAAAATACAACTATAGTCCAGGATGAAGGTGGGAAGAGGTGGGAGAGGGGAGGAGAGAGAGGAGGTTGGGTGAAGGGAGGGTAATCAGTGGGACCTCACCGATGGTGCATATTGCAAGGGTACATATCAAATCTATTAAGAAGAGAGTATAAATATCTTAACACAATAATTAAGTGAGGTGAAGGCTGTGTTAACCAGTTTGATTTAAGCATTCCAAATTGTACATTAAAATTGCCACATTGTACCCCATAAATGCATTAGTGTATACAATTATGATTTAATAAAAAAAATTAAGAGAAAAAAATAAATAAAATATGCTGGAAAACTTTAAAAAAATAAAATAAAATAAAAAATGAAACATTAAAAGAAGGAGCAAACAGAATTGCACAGTTCCTCCTCCTTTTTTTCTTTTCTTTCCTTTTTTAAAAAGTGTGCATTGTTCCAAATTTCCCCTTGAAGTCTTGGATTTGTGGTCAACACATACAGAAAAAGGAATAGATATCCTCATGAGAAAATAGAAATAGAAAACAGATGCTTATTACTGTCTCATAAGCACGGCTGTCCCCAAATCAGTTAGACCAGGAAGAGTGTAGGCCGGCAGCTTATCTACCTTTCAACTCTGACCGGCAAAACTGACATTTCCAGGCACCGGGCACCGACGTCACTGGAAGTGCTGAGCTCACTCCCAGAGAACGTGAGCAGAGGAGCCTCTGAATGCTTTACAAGTGACGTGCTGTTTGATGTGTTCCCAAAATTACTTTGTCAATTTTTGATTCACCTCAGATGAAGTATACTGGAGAAAAGACACATAAATGTAATTGTTAAAAGTTTGGAATTTAGGACTGATTTTGATTCATTAACTTACCATGATTTGGAAAAAAAAAAAAAGAAAAAAGGATCTCTATTCCAAAAATAATTCAGAAACCAAAATGGATCACATTGTCAGAAAGCATATTCTCTGGGTTGTAGAATTAAAGGTGAATTTTAACCTTCTTCTTTATGCTTTTCTTTATTTCCTGATTTCCTTTTTCAATAACCATCTATCGCTTGTGTATGGAAAAGAAAGGAGCCTGTTCTGAATTGCCTTCCTTTCAGCTGCCCTGTAAGGTCACACCGACTCTCTCAGCTGTCTGCGTTCTGTATCCCATGGGAGTGGGCTGTGGTTGTCGTAGGGCTCCAGGGCATCACCATGCGTCCACACAGCTGGGCTCACGCCCCTATGAGTCTAAGCAGCTGAATGGTTGCTTAGTGTGGAGATGTTAGCACAGGGATTCAAGGGGGCAGAGGAGCGCTGGGCACAGCCAGAGCTTCCCGCCAGCTGAGGACCCCAGACAAGTTGCCATGAAGCCAAAACCATATCAAAAGCTTTGATGGCCCCAGGAATGGTATTTTCCAGGACTACGCCTGCCTTTCACTTATAGAAAATTCCATCTGTGAAGGACTAGCAGGGCTGTCCTGGCAGAGCTCACAGGCTGGGCTGATTCCCACTCCAACACCGAGGAAGCCCCCAGTTTAGGCATCTAGAGAGTCAGTGGCATTTGTGGCAACCCTGTTTATGCTAGTTCTACCTAATATCTTTATTAATTCAGATTAAGTTAATAATGAGAGTAATAAATATTCAGGCATAGCAGGACTCATTTAATGCTCATAACACTTCTATTACATAAGTATCATTATTCCTTCTATTTTCTTTTTCCAAACGCAGCACTTCTGAAAGTCAGAGGCCTGAGTTCACACAGGGTGGCTGCTTCAGCGCCCAAGTGGTCTAGTTCTGAGTTTCCCCTCTGAGGCAGCAGAGAGAGCAGCTGGCCTATGGTGTGCTTTTCTTTTGACTATGAGGGTGAAGGGATGGTCCTAGAGTAAAGAAAATAAGTTATGATATCAGACTTTTGGGCAAATGGGTCAATAATATTTGCTGGGGGGAAAATACCCATCTGTGTACAATGCATTGATGTACACGGTTATGATTTAATACATATATTAAGAGGAAAAAATACTCCAAACAAAACATCACAGATGATAGCTGCTTGTGTGAACAATTTGCAAGTAGGTAGCATGGCTTCCAGACAGAGGCCACAGAGGTCTCCCCTGTATAAAATATGGATGAGCTCACTTCACGATCTAACCACATTCTTATGGGAACAACAATCTGTTTTGCACCTCATCAGTTTCCTTCTGATTTTCTGAGGCTTCCTGCCTTGAAGCATAGTTTAAGAGTTTTCTTCTCTGAGTCCTCCTTCCCACCCTGTCCTCTACAAGTCCTGTCTCCCTGCCTGCCCCCATGGCAGCTCTGACCTGAAGAGCCCCTTCCTCAGGCCTGTGGACGTTTCCAAATTCTGTTTATGCTGGTTTCTGGGCCTTTCCACAGCCCACCTCTGCCCAGGATGATGGTATTCTCAGCCTCTCACCCCACACCAAAGTTAGCAGATGCCTCCAAATAAACAGCAGCCTATAAACAATTTTCTTCTCGCCAGGATTTGGGCTCTGAGAATGGGGTTTCTGTGTCCTGCCTTTGTAGCTCTCCAGGGCATTTCAACAGGTTCTTTGACATTTTAGCTGGCTTTTTCAGTGGCTCTTGGCAAGACGATTGGCCTGGCACACGCTATTATCATAAATAGATCACCTATATTTCAATTTTGAAAAAAGGATAAAGGAAAGAAATACCTTATAGCTACTGTGATACTGTGCACGTGTTATTGGTTCCACACATGCAAATCACTTCATTTCCAGTTTGAACTTCTGGTGGGTAGAGGGTGTTTGTCTTTGTTTTAAAAAACTCACATTATTTCATTGTCCCTAAAAAAAAAGGCAATTACTATAAGGAGTCAGAGAATTGCTAGGATTGGAAAGAAACTTAGGAATATTTAATAGAACTGTCTTATTTTCAGAGAATGATGGCTTTAAAAAATAGACAATGAGATATGGTCATGACAAGAAATTTTCTTCTACTTTCTAGTTTTCACAGTCCTTCTCCTTCTTCATGTCTTACCATTTTAAACAATTGAAAACATAGTTCATATGGATAATGGGATAAAGTCATGATGAGACTTAGGCAAATGGGAGGGGAGACACCAAATACAATGATGTCACACCACTTGGCTATTTTCCACATGCAGTTCAAACAGCTTTTGGGTGGCCCAAGCAGAGTTGCCAGGGAGCTCACCCGCTGGCTAGCAGCTACTCAAAAAAGACAGCAGTCTAGTGGAAACCAAAGGCACTAAAGTCAGCTTGCATGCTACAGCTGTTGGCCATGGAATAGCAGGAGGGTTCAAGGTCATAAGACTGCGCTGTGGGCTGTGACTACAAAAGACCACTGAGCTGGAGATCACCACAAAGGACATTAAACCAAAAGAAATAGGAAAGAAAGGCATCATCTTCCTTTCCTCCCTCCCTCACTTTCCACACTCAGTCCCACCCCAAGCCCTGTTGGTTTTTTTTTTTTTTTTTGGAGACAGACTCTCACTATGTCATCCATGGCATCACAGCTTACAGCAACCTCAAACTCTTGGGCTTAATCAATTCTCTTGCCTCCACCTCCCAAGTAGCTGGTATTACAGGCACCCAACCCCAACACCCAGCTATTTTTTTCTTGCAGTTGTCATTGCTGTTTAGCTGGCCCAGGTCAGGTTTGAACCCACCAGTCCCAGGGTATGTCACCTGTTTTGTCTGACTGATTCAAATTTATTTATTCTTGTTCTTAAAAAATTTTTTTCAGTGAATCCACAGATCCAATGGGGAAGTGGCAGAGACACAAAGATTTGAGTTTTAATTACATTTGCTCTTGCCCCCTCACTAATTGTACTAACTTCACTCACAACCAATTTTTCATAATAGAACATCTCACAACACTGACTAGGCCTAAAAATGACTATTTTGGCCACATATTTTATAGGACCCTCCAGTAACAAAAAAGAGACCTCTCCCCTGGGTAAATAGAAAAAGATGTGCCAGTCCCCAGGTTAAAGAATATTCCTGAAGAGGAATTTTGAGTGCAGGTTATTTTTTGCCCCATTTGCTGATTTGGGCCCAGTGTCCATGGGAGAAGCCCAGACCCTAATACATCCCTCATTGAGACAAGCAAGTTCTTCCACCAGAGGAATGTGACTTCTGACACAATCCCCACAACAAGTGAGCAGTGGGTACTTGAAGTCTACCAAGAGAAGTTTATAAATTTCTTTGTTCAGCATTTGTAAAATTCAGGACTCACCCTCCAATTTCAAGGCCATTTTCAAGATGGGTGGATTTTCCTGCTAACCTGCCTGATACAGTTTATATACTGGCTGCCTCCCACACAAAGAGCTCCCATCTTCCCATTTGCATAAGAGGGATCTGACAGCAGGGATATCCCCAGGATCAGGAAGGAAAGGATGTCCCCAGGATGGAAAAAGGAAGGAAGGAAGGAACACAGGGAGGGAGGGAAGACAGGGAAGATAACATATGAAGTCTGACAATTAAGGTCATGAATTCATCCTAGAAAAAGTGCTTCAGACCTCATTCGTGAATATCACTACAGTTACCTTTGAAGTACTTGCCCTGGGAAGCTATGCACCAGTGCCTAGTCCATTGTGCAGAGCAGTTTTGGAGCTTTCTGTCACGATCATCAGAACTGTTGTCATATTACCCATGATGTCATCAAAATGTCTTCTTTTTTTAAATTTCCTTTATCCTCAGATAAAGAAAAAAGTCTTTAAGGGTCAAATCAGGTGAGTAGGGAGGATGTTCCAATAAAGTTATTTGTTTACTGGCTAAGAACTCCCTCCACAGACAGTGCCACGTGAGCTGGTGCATTGTCGTGATGCAAGACCAACACCTTTCTCATGTCAAGATTTTCAGTTAAGATTTTCTTGTTTCTCTATCAACGTTTAGTTAGTCTGCTATGCTTCTCACAGTCGCCCAATGATTTTGATGCACAATTCAATGAACTTTTGCAATGTTTTTGTCAGTTCTGATTGTTACTGGCTGCCTTTCTCTCTCCTCCCCAAAACATTTGTACACTGCTGTTTTCTTCATGGCATTATCCCCATAAACTTGGACTAACATGTCCCTGATTGCACTTCTACTCTTGCCAAGTTTAAGAGAAATTTAATGTTTGTTTGTTACTCTAATTCGAGCTACAACATTCTCAAGACAACACACAAAAACATACAACAACAATAATGAACCCCTCTCAGCAGGACACCACCACACGAGAAGATGAACACAGCTGCGAGACATTGATACACCAAAGGTGATGAAATCTTACCAAGTTGCTTGTTCAACGCTGCCAATGTAAGCACACAGTGGCAAGTTCATGAACTTAATCATCGCGTGTTGAAGCAACTTGCATGGGCTACAAAACCACACATACGGAGTGAAGAGGCTGGGAGTGGGGTGCTGAGGGACAGACAGTGAGCAGTGATTTCTAAGGGATCTGGTAATACAAAATGAGTATTGCTTAGAATGAGAAGTGTAGGAAAAGGAAGGACTCTAAATGAAGGCCCCAGGTCTGTGCAGTCTAAATGAAGTACAAATTTGATGACAGTTTCCTTTGTTTTGAAAATGAACAGAGAACAATTTGTAAAATATGGAAATAAAAATCCATTTGGCGTCCTGAACTGTTATGAAATTGTTCAATTTCTAAATGGGTAAAAATTAGAAATCCTCAGGGGTAACATTTTCATTCCCACGTTTTCATGCCTACTCAAGTATCTCTTAATTCTTAAAGTAATATTGAGAATCTATGTTTTTCGAGAAATATGCTCAATTGTGTCTATTTTCAAGATTGTGATTTTAAAACCTCTATCTGCAATTCTGTTTCTTTTCCATTTGTAATATTGCTCATTTGTGACGTTCGCCATTTTAAACTCCATCTTGCTGGGATTGATCAGCTGACACTTCCAGCTGTCATCTTCAGGGTTTCTTTCCTTCCACTTTTCTGACGTTTGCTTCAGGGTTTCTTTCCTTCCACTTTTCCGACGTTTGCTTCAGTATTCATTTTCTGATCTCCTGAGCCAGTTTCTGACCTTTTTCCCTTTTCCCTGCACCTTCCTGTCCCTACGACTACAGCTGCCTCCTGCACCCCCGACACAGCAGCCTGCACAGCGTCACTCCATGCTGACTGTTCTGCTCTCTCGAGTTCTTGCCCAGCATGTCCCATCCTTACGCAATATACTACACATCTCAGAATGAGGACCTTGGGACATGACCTCTTCAAGTCTGTGGGTTTGCGTGAATACTGTGTCTCCTGAGTGCTTGAAAGGGCATCGTCCCTCCTTGCTGAGCCCACCACCATCACTGAGCCCTCCTCTTTTTCTTGGGCACAGTCTTACTTTGCACACAGATGCCAGGACAGAGTCATGCATGGTGTTGGCATCGCTGTCTCACCAGGCAGAATTATTTCCTTCCCATCATTGAGGCAGCAGTGTCCCTAGCATTTATGGGACACAGCTCCTGCATTCCCCTCCCTGAACAAGATGGCCCTGTCCCTCTCAGGCTCACCTATGGGACCCCAAGACAACCAGTGCTTCTGGAACTTCAGGGCATTGACTCAAGCTCCCCACTCCAGCACCCAGCACCCTCCCACTCTTCTCACTTCTCCTAAGCCCATTTTTGAAGGCGCCACTTGGTATTCACATCTTCGTGTGTTTCTAATGGGAAGAGGAAGGCCCACGTGAGTCCCTCATGCCCTGTGCTTACTGGAAAGCAACATCCTAACGGCCAACCTCCTCTGCCTCTGCCTACCTGAGGTCTCAGGAACCCTGGCAGCATCTCCTTACATAGAATTTGATCGATGTTTTTGAAGGGTGAAGAGAAAAGAAGACAATCAAAACACTTGACTATGTGTGAGAGAGAACGAGAGACACTGAATCCCACTGTGTGCCTAGGGAAAATAGAAGTGCTAGGAGAGCAGAGTAACAAAGGTTAATTCTCCCTTTCAGCAGCTTTATTGGTTTAGGATTGACATACCATAAAGTTCACCTTTGTAAAGGGTACAGTTCAGTGGTTTTGAGTGTGTTTACAAAGCTGTGCAATTATCACCACACTCTAATTTTAGAACAATTTCATCATCTTGAAATGAAACCTTGTACCCATTAGCAGCACCCCCTGGCTCCACCGTGTCTCTGCCAGCCCCCAGCAGCCACCAACCTACTTTCTGTCTCCACAAAGGTGGTTCCTCTCAAGACCTCATATCAGGGGGATCATGCAGCCTGTGGCCTTCCTGACTAGCCTCTTTCACATTTTGGCTAATGTGAACATTGCTTTTATGAATACACATGTAAAGGTTAGGTGTGGACCTATGCTTTCATTTCCCTTGCATGAACACTTAGCTGCTAAGTGTCGTACGGTTACTCTGTTTTAACATAGTGAAGAACTACTGGTTTCCATTGTGGTTTTTTCTTTTAAACACTGATTGAAGGATGTGAAATGATGCAGCTGCTTTAGAAAGCATTCTAGCTGCTCCCCCAATGGCGAAACCCAGAGTTACCATATGACTGAGCAATCCCACCCCTGGGTCTACACCACAGGGAAATTAGACCAGGTGCTCATGCAAAAAAAGCAGCATTATGCATATAATGAAAAAGTAGAAACATGTCAAACGTCCAGCAGCTGATGAATAGGTAAATAAAATGCGATGCATCCATAAAACAAGACATTATTTGACAATAAAAAAGGATGAAGTACTGACAGATGCTATGACAAGGGTGGACTTCGAAGCATCCTGCTAAGTAGAAGAAGCTGTGGAGAAAACTCTATAGATTATAGAAATCCAGTTATGTGAAGTCTCCAGAACAGGTGACTGTATGGAGTCAGAGGTGGACTAATGATGACCTAGCCTGGGGTCACCTGGGAGTCAGGAACCTTTGTTTTCAGAGAATGTAAATGCTCTCAGATATAATGTAAATGAATCATAGTGATGGATGCACAACCGTTGACATATGAAAAGCCATTGACTCTCACACATTAAAGTTAATGAGTGAATCGGGTGGGGTGTGATGCTGTCACCCTTATGCGGCTGCACTGGCCCAGGCAGGAACACTCTTGCTTCCTTTTTCAGTGGTCAGGAAAGCCTACTTTCTCTGTTCTTGCCTTTCTACCAACGCTTGTCCTTGCTGGCTACCATTGAAGAGAAATCCAATGTATCTTGCATGTAAGAAAAATTGGCTGTGGCCAAGGCCACGTTAAACAAAACAAAACTTCCCCCATTTGTGGCCGAGTGCTTCTCAGGGACCCAAGGACCTAGCTCCAGCAGGGGCCTGCCTTATCCACCCCCAGGGTGAAGCACCCACGTGGGTACCCACCCGTATGTGCCCGTACAGCCTGCGGCCTCCTCCAGGGGACCTGGCTGAGATGGGGTAAAGGAAGTGGCTGGAAAATGCCCCAGGCGCTTACTGGGAGAGATTCACTGCAGAGAGGGCCGTGACCCAGGCCATCAAGTCCCTGTCCCCATCAGTGCAGGAGTTAACGCCCCGCGGAGGAGGTGATGGAAAGGAGATGGTGGGGCTCTCCTTGCTCCTCTGGGGGCACAGACAGCCCCGTCCCAGCCACAGCTGGGGAAGAACCCATGGCCCTGAGAGCTGACCCAGGGTCCCAGGCGCCAACACACCGGACACACACTGACCTCTGTGTCCCTAAGAAGGGGTGTCAAAGGCCATTCTGAAGCACAAGCAAAGTTGCAAGGGCTTTTTCTGAACTCTGAACTTGAGCAGAGGAGTGGCTATTTCTTCCTTTTTCATTTTCCAAGGGCATTCATTTTTGCTAAGTATCTCTGCAAGTAAGTTTTAAAATCGAAAATGATTGAGAGTTAGTGACCAGGCCAGTTCGAGAATAATTTTTTAACAGACTTATTGAGATATAATTCATATCCTATGCAGTTATTTAGGTAAAGTATAAAATTCAGTGGCTTTTATATGAAACATTATTAGTTCTTTAAATTGGGGGTAAATAGAATATAACATTTTCTATTTTAACCTTTTTAAGTGTACAATTCAGTGGCGTTAGTTACATTCCTCATGTTGTGCAACCACCACCACTGTCCACATCCGAAACTTTTTCAAACTCTGTCCTCATTTAAGCAATAACTCCCCATTTCCTCCTCCTCTCAGCTCCTAGTGACCTCTAATCTCATTTCTGTCTCTATGAATTTGCTTATTCTAGATAATTCATGTAATTCAGTCATATTTTTGTCTTTTATGTCTGGCTTATTTCACTTAACATTACGTTTTCAAAGTTGATCCACATGGTTGAATGTACTTCATTCCTTTGATTTCTGAGTAATATTCCATTATGTGTATAAATTACACTTTGCCTATCCGTTCATCCTGGACACTTCCTGTTCTACCTTTTGGTTATTGTGAATATTGGGGCTGCGAACATGGGTATACGAATATGTGTTCAAGTCTCTGTTTTCAATTCGTTTGGTACCTACCTAGAAGAATGGCTGGAACACAGAGCAGCTGCACCATTCGACGTCCTCACCAGCAATGTGTAAGGGTTCCAATTTCTCCACATCTTCACCAACCCTTGTTATTAATATTTTTCTTTTTTCAGTATGGCCATTATAGTATGACCCAGTTTCTCATTGTGGTTTTCATTTGCATTTCCCTGATGCCTAATAAATTTGCCCATCTTTTCGTGTACTTATTGGCCATTATGTATCTTTTCTGGACAAGTGTTTCTTCAAGCCTGGGTTTGAATTGGGTTGACTTTTGGTTACTGAGTTGTTGGAGTTCTTTTTGTATTCTGGATAGGAAACCTTTATCAGACATGTAACTTGTAAACAGTTTCTTTCATTCTATAGGTTGTTTTTACACTGTCATGACAATGTCATTTCATGCACAGAAGTGTTTATCTATTTGTTTGTTTTAGCCTCACTCTGTTGTCCAGGCTAGAATACTGTGGCCTCAGCCTAGCTCACAGCACCTCAAACTCCTGGACTCAAATGATGCTCTTGCCTGGGTCTCCTGAGTAGGTGAGACTCCAGGTGGCCACTTTAATGCTAGGCTGATTTTTCTATTTTTAGTAAAGATGGGGTCTCACTCTTGCTCAGGCTGGTTTCAAGCTTCTGAGCTCAAGGGATCCTCCTGTTTTGGCCTCCCAGAGTGCTAGGATTACAGGTGTGAGTCACTGTGTTTGGCCTATGTACAAAAGCTTTCAATTTTGATGAAGTCTAATTTATCTATTTTTTTCTTCTATTGCTTTCTTTTTTAGGACCATATTTAAGGACCCATTGCTATGCTTAAGATCATGACTTACCCCTCTGTTTTCTTCTAAGAGTTTTATGGTTTTAGTTTTTATTTTTTAGTTGTTAATCCATTTTGAGTTAGTTTTGTGAATTTGAGTTAAACCAAGTGGTATATTCGGGAGTACTGGTTATATTCCTTCTGTTTTCATAATAAACTTTTATGAGAGGGAGGCATCCCATACTTGGAGGGATTTATGAACCTGCAATCCAGATGTTGGGGCAGCTACAGGCTTCCAGATTCAGGGGAGCAGCAGGGCTTCATGTGACCCTCAGGACTCATTGTATATGTCTTTGCATTACTGTTCTCCTTTGGGGCCACCCCAGGGGATCGCCCTGTGCATCAGCATGACCCTGAGGGCTGCGGGTTCATGGAATTGGAATAAACTCAGAACTCCCCTACACACACACACACACACACACACACACACAATGCTTCAGCATCCTGAACTTCCAGTAATACAGACATCCTGTTGTGACTCTGAGCCCTGCCCAGTGCATCCTCCCTCTCCATCTGAGCCCCTTTTGCCTGAGTCTAGCTAAACCTTAGAAATTGCAAGAGTTAAACCAAATTTCCCCTCCTCTGGGAAGACTGCCTGGCTCCCAGAGTCCAGTCAGTTGTAAGGTGTTACCCCATTGTTGATAATGACCGGTTGGTACATCTGTCACCTCCTCTAGTAGGCATTCCCTGAAACAGACCTGTCTCAGACACCACAGCACTAGACCCTAGCAGAGGCCCCAATGAAGAGAACACATTTTGTGTGTATGTGTCAAATGAATATGCTAACCTGGTTTTTACTTAGCTCCTGTCCAAGCATCTGCCAGCACATTTGCAATGAATTGGTGGTCTGCAGTGAGTGAGACATCACTCCCCACTTTCCACAAAATGCCACCTGCCTCTCTAGAGAATAGCATTTAGGAGCAGCCACATAACAGGTCTCAAAAAATCTTTCACCTGGAAAGATTGGCCCTATGGCCTTGGAAACTGAAACTCTGACATTGTGACTCAGCACTGGGGATACCATTTAGCACCAGGGATACTGCTTAGCAAGGATTGGGAGTCCCTCCATGCCTGTGGCCCTCCGGAGCCTCACACTTTCGTGCTGGCCTGCACTTGGCCTCTAGCAATTCATCTGATAATGCTCCTGCTGGCGTGCGGGGTGGCTTCCACGTCAGTATCATCAATGTGTGGCTCCTGTGGTTCCTACTGATTTTGCCTGTCTTCCCAATAGCCATTTGCCCTGTGACCTAAGGACCCTGGGTGGGTTCAAGGAAGGCTGTAAATGCACTACCTCCCCAGATTTTTTTTACTTTTTGTAAGCATGGAGGTCACTTGAGTCATTCACTTCCTCCTACCCCAGTCTGCACAGGTGGCTCACACAGAGACCTGGGGCACATGGTCCTAGGTTTCTGATATGAGGTTTTGCCGCAGTAACCAAGAACCAAGCTGGCACCAGAGGACGCCAACCATGGGTGAGATCTGATGTGAGCATTTTAAATAACGCAGCTAGTTCTCCATCAGTCGTATGGGTTATTACCTCCATTTTAGGGGAGAAAACTAAGGCAGATTGAGATTAGGCCACCTTTCCAGCACCTCGAAGTGATTCTGGGAGTGCGATCCAACCCCACAGTTCAGCTGCACCTCTTAGCCGCTGCTCAGCACGAAGCCAGCCAGCTCCACATTTTCAGGCTCCTGCCCGCTGTGGAGAGCCACTGCTCTCTCTGAGCTGGCTTCCCCCAGCATGGGCCGGACTTAACTGCATGTCATCTGGACTCTTCTTTTTCAGGCCACTTTGTCCCTGAAGGCATGGCTCCCACCCAGGAAGCCAGTGTATTTTGAGAGCATAGTCTTGGCTCCCAACTTGGCCCCAGGCATGTCCGAGGCCCTCAGAGAGAGATAACAGGGCTCTGGCAGCTAGGCGTGCCTGGGAGCATCCTCCTACTGTGAAGGAAAGTAAGGATGAAGGGCCGGCTTGTGCTGTGGCCTACCCCAAAGGACTTCTAGAAAGAGCAGATGTCCGACCCAGGGCTTCCCAGTCAGCCCCCCTTTGGTTTGGTGCCTGAGCCCTGCACAGAGGGCCTGACTAAGTGGCAGTGCCACAGAGTAAATGGACACAGCTCCAGGCAGGCCGGCAGCCACAGCGTGCGAGCAAACGTGTGCTGTGGACACCATCCCAGCTGGCAGCCCTGTGCAGCTGCGGGACCTTCACCAGCTACCCCTGGCCTTCGGATTATGGGTTGGGGCCAATCCTGCCTGGTGTAGATTAGCTGGGGGTCACTACCGAAATCAGGTTTCCTTTCACCAAAAGGTTTTGGCTTTGGACTGCTGTGCGTTTGTGCCTATGCACATATTTGCCCTTGTTTCTCATCATGCTGATTGATGCCTATTGACTCATCCAAACCACAGATGCCTTCCGGATTCAGGGACTCAGGCTCATGCGTCAGAAGTAGCCAGTTCTCATAGATACCTGGGCTCTCCTCTCTTCCTGGCATGCGCCCACAGGGCATTTACCAGTTTCCTTTGGGGGTCACATGAGGCCATGTGACTAGGTTCTGGCCAATAGAGTATGAACAAAAGTGGTGTTCCCATCTCCAAGGCCTGCCCATAAAATCCTCCACGTGTGACCCCCACTCTGTCTTCCCATCTGCCAGGTAAACAGAAAGAGCGTCCAGAAACAAGAGGAAAGTTAAGTCACTGGTAGAAAGATCCTGAATGACCTGTGCAGCATAGAACCCCTCCAACCCACAAAGGACTGTGTTGTGAGTGGGGACTACAGTTTTGTTCCATGCACCCCCACAATTTGGGCTCATGTGTTACAGCAACGAAAGCACTCTGACCAGAACTTCTAAAATCTTGTGTTTTGTTCACAACAAAAGTGAGGCCCTTTAGAACTCTTAAAAAAAAGAGAGAGAGAGAGAGCTTATTACAGACAATGTCATTTCCAGAACAACATTGGCTTATTTTACTTTTCTGAGACAAAGTTCATTTATATATGATCATAACAGCAGCCAAAATGTTAAAGAACTGCAACTTAGAAGTTAATAATAAAAAAATAATCAAATTGCATCAGAAGGGAAAGTGTGTGCTTCTAACTCTGAATCCAAATATATTTCTGCTGACATGATTTTGGGAAAACATCATGCAGGGCTATAATACAGGGTGGCCATAAAGTTCATGTGCAATTTAAAATAGTGTGCAATTTTGCACAAGAACTTGATGACCACTCTGTATAAATGGGTTTGGATGGTCTTCTCCTTTGCAAGGGTGTCAGAGTTATTATTTCTGTATAAACAACACAAGGAAGAAGGTTTCTGCAGAGCAAACAACATGCGAGCCTCCTAAAGTAGAAATGGATTTGGAGTCTCTAGTCTCTGGCAAGAGGGGGCCAGGGCTGTGATGCAGCAGACACGGGGAAGAGAGCTTAGCGGGGAGGTGAAAGTGGCAGGAAATAGGTCATGCTGAGCTTCGGAGGTCATTTGTAGTTCAGACTATTTATCTAAAGCAGGAAGAGAAGCTAGAGGAAGGTTTTACACATGATTGCAGTTATAATTTCAAAAGTCCATCTGGTGGCCCAGGGATAGAATGAATTGCTGTGGGTCCAGCAGGAAAGTGGCCCAGGCAAGAGCTACATGGGGCTGGGATACAGCATCTAGGGATGCTCGAGTCTGGAGCACTGTTATCTATTAGGAATAGGAGGCACTAGAATGGTCTTAAGGGGCTGGCATGACCCTATAGGAAGAAATCTAAATTTTTTTTTTTTTTGAGACAGACTGGCTCTGTTACCCTGGGTAGAGTGCTCTGGCAGCACAGCCCACAGCAACCTTGAACTCTTGGACTCAAGCAATCCTCTTGCCTCAGCCTCCCAAGTAGCTGGAACTACAGGCACCTGCCACAAAGACCTACTAGCTTTTTCTATTTTTAGTAGAGATGGGATCTCACTCTTGCTCAGGCTGGTTTCAAACTCCTGAGCCCAAGCAATCCATCCAACTTGGCCTTTCAGAGTGCTAAGATTACAAGATAAATCTAAAATTCTTGAGAGGGCACAAAAAGAAGAGACTGAGGATGTGCACTACAGAGTTGCATTTTGATGAGAGAGAGGGAAAGTGAGTTACTGCCACAAGAGGAAAAGATGCAGAAGAATCTGTACCTGATGATGAGGCATGACCAGGAAGGATAACAGCAAAGATGCAGGGAGGTAGCTCCAGGGGAGGAAGGGTACAAAGTCATCCAATGAGACCAGGAAATCTGGCCCCATTAGGTGGCTTATCAAGGCTCACACAGTGTTGTCTAAACAGACCAACAGGTGTGATGACCCCTTTCATTATGTACCCTGTTCACAGACCCAGGCTCCTCGCATGTCCCCAACACCAGCACCTGAGTCTTTTTGCTGGAGAGCTATCCACAGGCTGCTAGAACCCACTCTGCCTGCCCCTGGGAGCCTGAGGACTTTGTTCTCTCCCGAAGCCAATGCCCCACATGCCAGGCCTCTTATTCCCTGACAGGGACAACTCTGAGAGTGACTTACAGAACTTTGTGCAGCCCTTTCTACATTCTTCCCCTTGTCTAATGTCCTGCCTCCCCACTCTTTTCAGAGACAAGCCTTTCACAGGAATATAAATACTGAAGTCGAAGTTTCCAGTGGCTTTCAACTTTATTAGAAAGAATTTATGGGTTGCTCATAGGTGTATAGAAAAGTCTCCAGAGATGGAAATGATTCAGATAGTCTATGAAATTTGAGTTTGCCAAGGCATCATCCTAGAGTCCTCATAGGAAAAAGAAACCCCTCCTTCAGCAAGTGATTTCACAAGACGGCTACACACTCTCAATGACATACTGAGAAATCCAGAACACACTCCAAGGGTCTTGTCTTCTACATACACATCAAGCTGTAGAAATGGAGAATAATTTTGTGAACCGTGAGTTCAGTGTGCATTCACAGTGCAGAGCCCCGGTGCCAGCAGGGAGGGAACCAGCCCGCTGTGCAGACAGCTAGTGGGCATCAGCAGTCAGAGTGTCAGAGCTCCACAAAATCTGAGAGAGCCTGGCTCTACCTCTCTAAAATGGGTTTTAGAAGAGGCATTTTAAACCTACTTATACCTTGTGCCCCATACTCAGAGAGCACATAAGCCGGTGCACTCATTTTATAGATGTGCAAGGTAGAGGGACTTTCTCAAAGTTCAGACAGGTCTCATCAGAATGGCCAGGAGCAGAATAATTGACATGTATTTAAGTCATAGATTATTTGGAAGTCCACCTTCCCCACCCTCTATGACCTTATTGGGGCAGAAGCCATTTCCAACTATCTTGTAGCCCCAGGACCTAATCTGAAGTGCAGGAAGGACCCCTATGAGTGTCTGGGAAGGTGACATCTGTGTGTGGTGGCCTTTGTCACAGGATTCCCTGGATGCACCATCACCGATCCCCTTACTCCACACTCAGGAAATTATATCTTTACATGAATCAGGTTATGCTTACTTGTAAAGTGTCTTGGCATGATCTTCGGATTTAGTCTACTTACCAGATTTGGGAGTTTTCAGCTATTATTTCTTTAACTATTTTATCAGTCTCTTTCTGCATCCTCTTCTTTTGGAACTCTGAGGATAATAACTCTTTTGTTATCATCCCACTGGTCCCTGAAATATTTTTTATCTTCCCTCTCCCCTTAGTCTATTTTCTTCCTATTGGTCAGATTGGGTAAATAAAAATGCTTTAACCAGCAACTACAAATTCTCTTGAAACAAATTATAAATGGTAAATTTCAGTCCTCCAGTTCAATGAATCTATCTCTGTCCTCCAGTTTAATGAATCTATCTCTGCCATCTCTCCTCTTCAATAGAGCTTATCTGGTAAACTTTGGTTTTGTTTGGGGGATATTTTGATGATGTATTTTTCAGTTCTATGATTTTCATACAGTTCTTCCTTTACACTATCGATCGCTTTACTGAAATTTGCCATTTATAATTTGTTTCAAGAGAATTTGTAGTTGCTGGTTGAAGCACTTTTATGATAGCTGAGAATTTCAACATCTGATTGATCTCAGCAGTCACTTGTTGATTGTTCTTTCTAGTTCAGGGTTGTAGTTTTCCTTGTTCTTGGTGTGATTAGTGATTTTCAATTGTATCCTGCATCTTTGAAATCTGATAAGACTCTGGATCTTATGTAATCTTCTTCTAATCAAAGGCTGTCCCTCTCTAAGGGGCAAAGTAAAGGCCAGGTATTTATGGTCAGGTTCCTCAGGGCCTTCTTCTTACACAAGGGTGGGAAAGAAACTCACCTTCTCACCTCATTGATGCTTTCCTGAGAAGTGGGGACAATCTCACACTGTCATGTTGCCTTCCCACCTCATTAATGCTGGCTGGGAGTAGAGAATCAGCTCCTCTGAGCTAAGGGTAAGGGTCTTTCTGCCTAATACAGAGGTCACCATAAGAGTGTCACATATGAGGTGCAACCTTTCACACTTGCTCTGTCTCACAACCTCTGCCTGGGATCACGAGCCTCTCCAGACATCATCACATGTTCTTTCGATCTTTGCAAGATCTTTGGAGGGAAATTTAAATAAACACAACAAATATTTTTTCATGGCCCCAAAATGATATATTTGAAAATTTTTCATTGCTCCCTGAATCATGTTAGTTGACAACTTTGTCAAAATTTTTGAATTCTGGCCTTTATAAGGTCACTTTTGATAGGCCCCATATTCTTGGATTTAAGAACCACAGTTAAGCAATGATCTTGTTACACAAAGAAATATCTGCTTCTGTTTGAAAAGTATTTTGAATTATCATTTAAAAATGCTTTGTGGAAACCTGCCCCACCCCAAAGTCTTGGTCGCGGCTAGTTCTAGCAGCCAGTCCCAGGAGAGCACCCCGATCCAATTAGGCAAATGTTTGCGAAAGGTTCACTCTCTGCCGCTGGCTTTTTTCCCTTTGACTTCTATTGGACCACATCATTAAGCTCCTCCTAATCGTATTCGTTATTGGCCAAAAGAACACCTTAGCTGAGCCATGAAAGGCTAGTGGAAGTATGGTTCTCCATTCTTCATCTCCATATGTAGTATATCCATCTGATAAGCCTTTCCTTAATAGTGATCTACGTCGCTCCCCAAATAAGCCTACACTTGCCTATCCTGAAAGCCACAGCAGAGCCATATTTCATGCTCTGAAAAATCTTCAAGATAAGATCCGATGCTCAGAACTTGAAAGGATTCAGGAAGAAGAAAGTGTGAAAACCTTGTCTAAAGAAACAATTGAATATAAGAAAGTACTGGATGAACACACACAAGAAAGGGAGAATGCGAAGAATGAGGAATCAAAGCATAATCAAGAACTGACATCTCAATTGTTAACTGCAGAAAATAAGTGTAATCTTTTAGAAAAACAGTTGGAATATATGCGAAATATGATAAAGCATGCGAAAATAGAGAGGTCATCTGTCTTGAAGAAACAGGTTTCCTTAGAAAGAGAAAGCAACACAATCAGACCCATGTTCAGAGCCAGCTTGAAAAACTGGATCTTCTTGAACAAGAATATAATAAACTTCCATAATGCAGGCTCTTGCAGAAAAAAAAATGCAAGAGTTGGAAGCAAAACTTCATGAAGAAGAACAGGAAAGGAAACATATGCAAGCTAAGGCAGCTGAGTTGCAAACTGGTCTAGAAACAAATAAACTTATCCTCGAGGATAAGTCTACTCCATATGTCCCCAGCGCAAGAAGAATTTAAAAAAAGAAAACAAAATCACCAGAAAAGAAGAGCCCTAGGAACTGTTTTGGTGCACAGCCGCATTATAGATTATGCTTGGGTGATATGCCATTTACAGCTGGAAAGTCCACCAGTCCTAGCCATGCTGTGGTGGCCAATGTTCAGCATGTCTTGCATCTAATGAAGCAGCACGGTAAAGCTTTGTGCAATGATCGAGTGGTCAACAACGTTCCTTTGGCAAAACAAGTATCTTCACGAGGTGCTAAAAGTGTGAAGTTGTCAGTAACACCTTCCTCCTCCACCAGCATTAATGAGGAGTTGTCAGAAGTCTTACAGACCTTACAGGATGAATTTGGGCAAATGAGCTTTGATCATCAGCAGCTTGCAAAACTTATTCAAGAGTCGCCAACCATAGAACTAAAAGAAAACTTAGAGTGTGAGCTGGAGGCATTGGTGGGAAGGATGGAGACAAAAGCCAATCAAATAACTAAAGTTTGAAAATACCAAGCCCAGCTGGAGAGACAAAAGCTAGAGAAGCAAAAGAAGGAATTAATAGCTACCAAAAAACCTCTTGATGAACAAGGGAACAGCAGCAGCCGCCATTCTCCTGGGATCACAGGAGGGACCACAAATAAGAAGGATTGTGCCAAACCCAGACCTGGAGAAAAAAGCAGGAAAAATCTTCAATTATTGAAGGTCATGCAGACAATACAGAATTCATTACAGAGCAATACTTTGTGTTGGGATTACTTAAGCCTAAGAAGCCACATATAATCTGTTTCTTTTAGATAAATTTGCTGTACTGGTATATTGCTCTTTGCAAACAAATTACCAATTTTTTACTTGTGGATGTGATTTTTTAAAATAGTTCATTATACAGCATATAATCAAATTAGGTTTAAATTTTCAAAATATGAGGCTGTCCTATAGGCAGTGTTTGCTTAAAAAGTCTCATTTTTAAATCTTCCCCTGGCATGAAGTGCCCACTTCCCTTTTCCAGTACACTAATTAAATATTGTTTCTGCTAATGATGGAGGTTTATCAATATTTCTATATTCAATATGTTTTCTACATGTAAATATTTATATATGTATTTAAGAGGATTCTTTTGTTTTGTTTTGCTTTTTTGGCATTTCAAACATTGATCACTATTAAATGCACTAGTGTTGCTTTTTAATCCACTGCTAAAAAATGTTTAAAGACCCGGGCAATCATTTTCAGTGAACTACCTGATGAAATTAACCTTATGAAAGAATTTTTGGAAGTATAAACAAATTCTCAATTAAATGAGATTTTAAAATAAAGTTAGAATGGAGGAAAGAAGAGGTAATGTTGTGACCATATATACACTTGCAGTTTTTAAATAATACCTGTTTATAATCATGCTATTTTGTCAAGGTATTATGGTTTTTAATCTTGAAATTGAGAGAATCCCTTGAATATTTGCTTTTACTAGTGTACAGTATGAATGTAATATGAACTGTACACAATTATTATATTGATGTAAATCATAATTTTAATAGATCAAGAAATGTTAACTTTTTATAAATTTGCCACTTACGTCAATAAAGCAGCTTTCTTTAAGCTTTTTAAAAAAGCAGAAACTTAGCAGCTATTAATAAAGGCTTTGTTGTAAATGCTCAAAAAATACATTTCTAAATAGAACATTATTAATTATGAAAAACTAAGAGTGTATATTTATTTGTTACTTAATTTCCGATTCTCATGTTTATACAGAATGTAAGCCAAATAAGGTTGAATTGCCTTATCATATATGACAAAAGTGCTAACGGACCCATTAGCCACATATGAAGGGAATGCCTTTTATATTCTTCCCTGGAAGTGATAGATACGGAGTTTTAGGATTATAGCCAGACAGCCAGAATGAACTATTGTAGCTACCTGAACACAGGCTTGTCAAGTCTTTTTACAGTTGAGAGTTCTTCATTTAGGATCCTTAAGTAGATTTTGAGCCATGAACTACCTAAAGTTGTATGTAACCTTTTGCTGGTATGTGCAATTTTCTGATAAGCAGGTTTGTATCTTGATCGAATTCACAACAGTGAAGTGACCCTGCAGACCGGAAGAAATTGAAAATGCCTACTCGGTGTCATGGTAAATATTTGTGTCTCAACCACTACTATTTCAACTACTAAACTTTGTTATCTCCTTTTTTGAATTTCAGGTCATTAAATTGTATAACCATCAAAAAAATGCTTTGTGGTTGCATGAAGAAGAGATGGCACAGAATGCAAACAGCTCGGCTCTGTGCATATCTAGCACCTCTTTGCTCGTGCAGTTTAAAAATGTGACTGCAGGTGTCTGGAAACAGCAGCCAAATAACTCAGCCCAGGGAAATTCACCCTTGAAAATCCTCAAAAGGAAATTTTCCTTACTCCTCTCTCTCTTTCCTGATCAAATGTTGGAAACAATGGTGGAAAAACTCAGTCTTCAGAGAGCAATGAAAGCAAAGCAGGGCCTTGGGTTTTGGTGGTGAGACTCTGAGGCAGCCTGTGGATTAGTAAGTGTCACCTTGCAACTACTGCTTGCAAGTTCATACCTCCAGGAAGCCAACAGAAGGGAGATCCCAAAAGCAGAACTCATGATAGAAGCATGAGTATGGGCACCTATCAGCAGCTTCTTCTGAAAATAATATGATGCCCCCAGAGAGGAATTTCAGCCACAAAGCTGGGCACTTGCTCCTTCTCCTCTCTGGCAGCAAGGCCCTGCCTGACAGGTGACCGCTTATCCACAAACCCCCAGGAAGGGCACCCTGACAACCTCCCCTAGGAAACCGTCAACAGGTTCTCCCATGTCCATGTCCTGGTTTTATTTTGTTTTGCTTTTTTGATTTTTGTTTTTCTCTCTTGGTACCAAACTCTAATTATTCTGCAGCAATTTAGAGTAATTTTCTTCTATTCATTCCTTTGTGGCATCCCACCTTGCACACCCCCTCTTCCCCCGTGTATGTTTTTCATCCACCTGAAGATTTTACTAGAAGCCCATCTCAGCTTTGCAGTTGAGACAAACAGCCTCAGTTCTCCTGGTGTTCCGTTTGTTTTTCAGAAATCAAAGACACATTTATTCTGTGTCTTGGGTGTCAAGCCCTGACTCCGGCCTCTGTACCACCCAGCTGTCTCTTAGGGCACAAATGCCATATTTTAGTTGTGAGGGCCTGATTTCACGCTTGTGAGACGATGTATGGGGCCCTCCAGTCAGCCACCGTCTGGTTTAGTCACCCATTATTCCCACCTGGCCGGTTCTAGCTGCTCCCAACTTGCCCTTGATCCCTTCCCACATGAGTTCACTGAAGCCTGTGGTCACCACAGCCACCCCAAGCAACTCCTAGACATAGGACTTTTTTCATTTTACTGCTTAGAAGCTTCTGCTGTGTTCACGTTATCAAAGAAGCATAGCTCACCTCCTGCACGGCAAGACATCGCTTAAAACAGTCCACTGCTCAGCTACTCGGGAGGCTGAGGCAAGAGAATCGCTTAAGCCCAAGAGCTGGAGGTTGCTGTGAGCAGTGTGACGCCACGTCACTCTACCCAGGGCAATAAAGTGAGACTCTGTCTCTACAAAAAAAAAAAAAAAAAAACCGTCCACTGCTGAGCTTGGAGGAAGCAGGGATGGAGGCCCCTCCTCCTTGATGTGCGGCTGCACTCAGCGCTTCCCCAGCCTGTCTCCGCCCCTTTCCCCAGCCGGTCTCCACCCCTTCCCCAGTCGGTCTCCGCCCCTTCCCCAGCCGGTCTCCCCTGCCTCATCTCGTTCTCAAGCCTGGCTCACACAGGTAGAGTCCTGTGCCTGATGGCTTAGCCCTGCCATGCCCTCTGAGGGGGTCTAGCCAGGCATAGCCTATGTCTGCTGTCTTTAACTCTTCTTTCATTTCCATTTCTACTTCCTGCTTTCTCTGAGGATAAATGCCTTTCTTCCTTTTTCTTTTCTTTTTAAGCTTTTGGTTTCTGACCTGCTCTGAACCCCTAGGTTTCTTAGAAAGCTGACGTTCAGGTCCAGCATGATGATAAAACATGAATGTATCCAGCTTCTTTCTCTTAGAAGCTTCCATACATTCCACACATGAGATCTCATTAGACTCCCAGCATCTCCCACAAACCAGGGGAGTGACAGGTGTTTACAGAGAGGGCATGGGCCTGAAGTAATCTCTTCAAGATCACAGGGTGAGTCACACGTAGCGCAAGGACTTAAATAGAAACTGCTTGGGTTGCAGGCCAGTTCTTTTTCCACTCAGTTGATTGGCAAAGAGTTATTGTTTCTTTTCTACCAACAAATGGGTGTTCACCCCTCCCAGATAAGCATGTTCCAAAATCCCCAGTGGCTCTGACATTGGGAACAGGATAAAATCAGCATGCTTCTGCCTGGTACAACAGAGTCCCCGTGCAACAGCTTTTCATCTGCGACAGGCTTCTCCCCTTTTGTCTCCCCTCACCCACCATCTCTGGGACTTTACACTGTGGCTGACTTACTCGTGACTTCCCTGCTGGCTATGGCACCAGCATTCCTCTCATGCTTTGGAAATATGGCACGTATCACTCTCTTTAAACCTCTGCTCATCCAGTGTGAACCCTGAGATCTTCATACGTGAAATTCATGATCACAAAACATTGCAATTTCCACAGGTCTAGTTGAGAAGCTGAGAGCAGAGAACATGCCTTTTAATCTGTAATTTCAACCTGAGCAGTGTTCTGCCTAGTGCTGGGGTTCAAACTACCTCAAAACATAGTTGCTTAAAACCATAATCTTATTCTTTGCTCATGGTTTATGAGTTGAGAATTTAGGAAAAGTTGGCTGGGAAGCTCTAGTTTGTATCATCACATAGGGTCACAACCAGATGTCATCTGAAAGCTTGGGAGTCTAGCCACATACTGCAGGTCCAGCACACAGCTGCCAGATAACACAGGCTGTTGGGTGCAGCTGAGCTGGCGCTGTCAATCACAGGTTGTCCCCATGGACTCTCTAGCATGATGGTCTTAAGTTTATTAAACTTTCTACTTGGAGGTACCTGGCTTTGGAGCTCAGTCCCCAGCAAACCAGGCAGAGGCGTGGCTTTTCTGACTTAGCCAAGTAAGTCACACAGCTTCATTCCCACTAAATTCTGTCAGTCACAAGTGCACCATGAAGAAAGCCTCAATTCAAAGGCATGAGAATTAGACTTTGCCTCTTGATGAAGAGTGTCAATGTTACCTTGCACGAGAGCATGTGACAAGTGGCATGGTACTTTTGCTTAGTAATTATTTTCTAAGTAATACTGAATGACCATAAATGAAGTTGGTGTGCACCCTGGACACTCAGTGAAAATGAATTGTAATGGAGCCCAGTGGTTCCAGCAGGCTCTGAGCCATCTTTTGCCATATGTCTCCTGAACCACCATGAGAAACTCCAGGATGCAGGCTAGAAAGGCAGATTTCTGAGCATCATCCCAGACTCCCCAGTTGGAGTCTCTGTAGATATTGTGAAATATGTGTATTTTGAGAAATCCCCCAGCCCAGAACAATTCTAATATGCTGGCCTGGAAAATTGGACAAAAGGTTCCATATGGGGTCATATTAGTTATCCATTGCTGCATAGAACATTCCTTTAGACCATGGTGATTTAAAACAGCAAATGCTTATTATCTCATTGTTTCTGTGGGTCTGGAGTCTAGGCATGGATGTCTTAACCAGATATCTGTGACTAAGGATCACTCACAGGGCTGCAATCAAGGTGTCGGCCCAGGCTGTGGTCATCTCAAGACTTGCCTTGGGGAGGACCTGCTTCTGAGATCACTCAGGTGTGTGGCTGCCAGCAAGCACTCAAGTTCTGTCTGGCAATTGCTCCTTGCCCCATGGGCAGCTGATAGCATGAGTGTGTGTCAGCAGAGCAGGCAAGCTGTGGGGGGGAGAGAGAAAGAGGGAGGGACAGGTAGGTCCCGGTCTTTATAACCTAATCTCAGACTGAAATCTCATCCCTTTTGCTAGAATCAAGCCGCGGGTCCTTCCCACACCAAGGGGAAAGGATCACACTGGAGTGTGTGCACCAGGAGGTAAGTTCCCAGGACGCCCCTGGGAGCTCCTGGGAGCCACCTGCCATGGGGCCGAGGATGCAGAGCTTGGGGTTAGATGCAGACCACCCAGGAATTAGTCATAGGAAACGAGAGAGAGAGAGAGAGAGAAGCAAAGCAGGGACAGCTGAGCGCAGACTTGGTCATTTCTGCTAACAAGGGACCTAAGGAATCTGAACTGGAGCAGAACCGTAGAAACTGTAGCATCTGGAATGTTCCCGAAGCTTCCCATGACAAAGACATTTCTGTAGTGCCTTTCCAAATAGGAGAGGACTGGCTTAGGCTGGGAGGAGAGAGTAGCAACGATGTCTAATTTATTTCTAGCCTATGGGTGGGGATGTTATTGAAACGGAAATATTGCTTCAGCATGTTAAAATAAAATGACCCAGGAGTGTCCAGTTCAAAGGGGACCCATCATACTTTAAAACTCGTGGCCCAGGTACCCCTTTCTCAAACAGATACCATCAGTAATTGTCTGTTATGAGACAGTAAAACAAGTGGAACTGACATCTAACTGACCTCCTAACCTCACATTAAGAACTGCACAACTACACATGGCTTCAGAAAGGGAAGAAGAGAGAGACGGTGAGACGGAGCATGAGGGGCAGACAGAGGGAGTGTTTCCAAAGACCTGCCAGGCCCTGACCTGAGGAACCCAGTGCAACTCTGCTTTGAGAGTCAACACCCCCAGAAAAAATGCGTTTTAATCCCCAGCTTGGAGAGACACAGCTCCAGACATCATTTTTCAAACTTTCTGCAGAAAAGAGGAGAGGAAAGTAGGGACAGGGAGAAAGAAAAAAACTGCAAAACAACAAAGTAACCTGAAAGAAAACACAATCTGACAAGAGGTTTCCTGAATGTTCTGGATTACAGAGAAAAGAAACTGAGGAATGTGAAGTTAGCTGTTCAAAAAAGTTTCAAAGATGAGATTTCTTATTAATGGTAGGCAAAATATGGAAGTAAGGAACTGAATGGAGGCTTAAACCACTACCATTGACAGAATTAACAGATTAATTAAGAATAAAGAGAGACGATAGCCAAATAGGATAGGGCAGAGGAAGATGGCGGCAGAGACGGTCCTATAGCCCATCTCTCCCAGGTCAGCAGGTGAGAGGGTGGGAGCTCTGGATCTTTCCCTGTGTGAACTATTGGAGTGGATGGGCAACTAGTGAGACACAGAGATCGGGAGGATTGGCGCGTTCAAAATATAATTCTTAACTGG